>JAWDEX010202653.1:0-11423 GCA_035221805.1 Trichilia hirta
TTTGAAAAATTAAAATTCAAGATTAATATTTTTGGTAACCGATTTTTACAAAAGTTGTAGGGTGCCTAACACCTTCCCTACACTTAATTAATCCTCCGAACTTGAAATATAATATTTTTAAGTGATTTATCCTACTATTATTTAGATAGATGACGACTCTATTTTTTATTTTTTACGTTTAAATTTTGGACAACGTCAACATATATATATATATATATATATATATATAAGTAAAATTGACAAAATTGAATATTGTATATGAGGTGGCTCTGGTATGGCTTGTTAGTATTCCTAACTAATAAATTAAATTGGTTGTATCTCAAAAATTACTCAATTTAATTATTAAAATAAAATACTAAGGAACATATCTAAAATTGGTGCTTTAATCTTAAATCTATAACAATATAGTTATAGAATTTTTAATTTGAATATTTAGGGTTTATGTTTTTTATCAATGGAATACCAAAAAACACCTTTTTAATACCAATTCGACGACCATAACCTAATGGACAGGTAAAATCTTAATTAATTAGGAAACTCTAATTAATTAGATAATTCGTAGTATTTATTTTTATGATGTCTATCGTAATCTCAATGTCAGGCAAAACACAGAAAAAGGTGGATGGAACCGGCCGAATTGGGATGCTTTTTGTTTCCATCTCCACTTTCCTTTTCGATGGCTGGAAATGTTGATGGATTAATTAATTAAAATCCCACAAATAAGTTATAAGATATCACTGTGATCGCTATGTTAACTTTTAATCCCATGTCCCGTCTTCTTCGAATTTAATTCAAGGAATCAATTTCTAGTAACTTTAATACTGATCAAAATTTTGAGTAGATAGGTTTGCTTCAACTTTCAAAATTTTGAAATTATTGATTCGTCAATAGAGGAATGTTAAGTGGACGACTATAAATATAAGGTTCAGTATGGAATAGATTGGGAAATGGAATTGGCCGTAGAGAATAGAAATAAGAGTTGGGTCGCTGAACTACGGGCCTTTTTGTTTTAAGTGAATTTGGGTTTCCGTTGGACTTGGACCCAGACTACTTAACAGTTTAGTGCTGTACTAATTTTGACCTTCTTGGTTTAGTTCCATGCTTTGCGCTAGCATAGAAATTTTGGCAGCAAAACCATATTGACATGTACCCATTTGATAGAGTTAAACATGTGATGTGAAAGGCCATTTGAATGAATTCCCATCCCAAAGACTTATCATTTTGTTTCTTTTTAATTGTTTCTGTAGAAAATGGTTGGAGAATGAAGGTCAAGTGCTGAACAAACAAAGACATTTCCAATAAACGGACAAAATGTGAACTAAACTCGAAACAGGTAAAGATTTTTATTGAAATAAAAGATAGGCTATAACGACAGTATACTTTTTTGGACACTCTATTAAAAATTCTTTTAAAACCCTTTTATTTATTTATTTATTTATTTATTTATTAAGATATAATAAAATTAAAAATATTCTTGTGACTCCCCCTTAATTCCAAAAATAACTTAATTATCTTAATTCTATAATTGTAATATTTTCATTGTTGTTCTAACATTGTACCATGTCAACTATTTTTATACCTTTTTGGACACTCTATTAAAATAGGTTTTTTCAAATTTTTAAATCTTAATAAAATCATGACAACATTTTAAAAAAAATAACCAAAATCAACAAAAACAATTTATAATTTTTTTTTAGAATTATAATTCTATCCCCCATCCCAAATTCGTAGGTAAGTTATAAATTAAATTTGAAGAAATTTTTAGACTTATGAATTACACGGGGGGCGGTTTTGTAAGTTAAAAAAAATATATATATATTAAATTTTTAAATTATGTGGCTAGTCAAATAAAATTCGCTAGAAGCCACTGATACCCTCAGAGCAAAAAGTTTTTTATAATTAAATTTTCATTCTTGCTAACAAAAAATTTTAAAAAGAATTTACTTTTTATATCTATTCTTAAACTAAATTAAGCATATTATTTTAGTTTTTGAATTTTAATTTTCTATTAAAACGATACTGCAACATATTTATCAAATATTTTAATTTTTTTTTTAAGTTATTGGAAAAGAAAACATATTTATTTAATTTAAATTTTGAAAAAAATTATGATAAAAAAATTAAAAGCTGGTGAAAATAATAAATTATACATATAATATGAGTATAAAGATCGTTTAAGAAAAATTAAAATACTTAGAGTTTATGACTTTAAGTGTGTGTGTAATTTTAATTAAAATGAAAAATATAACTGAAAAAAAAGTTTTTAAAAAAATTTTTGATAGTGTATCACAATAGTTTCCCTCTTATTTTAAAATTAGCAATCACAGAAGAGAAGAATCAACGCAATATGTGTAATTATAGGGATGGTTTCAATTAATTAAATTTATTCGGCCAAATTATTCCATAAATGGAAATAAAACTAATTAAACCATAACTAATTAATCAATAAAACAAATCCTACCAAGAAAAAAAGCAACATTAAATAATTTAACTCTATATTTAAATTTCCATGACCAAGTAAATTCATAAAATCCGTTAAAAATACTACAACTATATTTTTTGGTATTTAATTTTTAAATACAATTGCATTTAGACATAAATTCCTTATTTTGGTTTTATGGTAAGTACATTCATAAATTTACTTCATTTGTATATACAATATGGATTTATTGATTGATCGGTTGGTTTTGTTTTTAAAATTATTGCTACCGAACAAATGATACATCCATTGAGAGTCTGTTTTTGGGTTCACAATTGTTTGTGATCATAACAAATTAAACAAATAAAAAACTGTACAAGATAAGTGTGAAATTATGAGATTGAGACAAAAAAAAAAGAATAATATTAATTTCAAATTAATCAATTGAAATATAATTTTCTTTTTTTAATTTTTGGGCCCTCTTTTGTCCTCTGTTGATATTTCTTGTGATAATAAACTTTGTTTGGAATTTCCTATAAACTGCTTTATCATTTTCATTGATTATAATTTTAACATAAATAGACAAAGACATAAAATAGGTTACAAGTTATATTCTTCAATTGACTATATCTAGTGACTCTTAGAATTGGAAGGAATCTATGATTTGTTTGGGTAATAACATGATCTCTTTACAAAATTGATTTTACCCAACCACTAATAAAGTGCAAACAAATATTTATATAATATCAATCATACAAATATTTATATAATAATATTATTATTATTATCATGTATTTTATAGTTGTAGTAAAATAAAAAAAAATTATGTAAAATATATCAGGTAATAATATAATTATATCAAATCAAGAGTTTATTTTTTTAACACTAATATTTAGTTATGTACCTTTGTTACAAAAGCTCTCTGGTTTTTCTCACTCTCTAAATTCTACTTTATCAAATTTCTATTTTTTTTTTATTAAAGAGGTTTGGCATTAAATGTCAGATTTTAATTTTAAATTTTAAATTTTAATTATTAAATTAAATTAAAATTTTGTGGTTGAATTTAAGTAAAAAATTTTAATTAAAATAACCCTACCCTTTAAAACTATATGTTATATAACTCAAGAAGTTTGACAAATAAAAATTAAAAAGTATAGCCTGTAATTTGAAAAACACATACGCACACTTCAAATTCCGGTTGCATGCATGAGCATTGTTTATGAAGCCGAAATGCACCATCAGAAGCAATAAACAAAGAACTAATTCTAATGATCTGGGCAGCAACTTCTGATAGCCAAGTGCTTTAACAACTACAAGAAACATTGAATAGTCGGCCAAGAATTATAGCATCGGATCATTCTATTGACACACACAAAAGTAGTATTATCTTTTTTATAGAAAATACCAGAAAAGCACTTACAACAAACCCAGAAAACAACATCGCATTGAAATAAGTGCTCCAATCTCTTCTACTTAAATTAATTATAAAATATATTAAGAAAGAAAGCATATCAAAGAATTTGTCCAATGATTCGCTCTGTGTCCGAATAAACTAGGATGCTTAGTTGTTGACTTTACTAGAACAATGACACAGGTTTGTTGTTTGTTGTTTGTTGATCGCATAATAATAATAATAATAAAAGTAAAATCCTGAAAGGGACTTTGCCTCGGAAAATAACTCCAGGATTCCTTTGAACTTTCCCAACTGTGCTCAGGACGTCGAATAGAACAAGTCTTCATTGTTTTTAACACCACCGCGTGGCAGTCTCTATTTAGAGCCGGCATCTCTTTTCCTTAAAACAAAACAAGACAATTTCAGCCTGCAGCTTCTTCACTTCGTTCTCTCTCTTAATTTTCTTTTCATTTCCATGTCACAAAACTAAACCTGAAAAGCGGAAACTTTTAAAACACAAAAACCCGTTTCAGGATTGATCTATTTTCCCGGAAAATTCAGAGATAATGGATAGGCTTTTAAGTTTCGAGCCTTCGAATTTTGTCGTTATCAGGATTGAACCAGGACAGAAATGTTCCGGCGAGCTGACGCTCCGAAATGTTATGTACACGATGCCTGTTGCATTCAGAATTCAGCCGATGAATAAGGCTCGTTATACGTTGAAGCCTCAATCGGGAATCATATCGCCACTCGCAACACTTACCGTAGAAATCATATATCATCTTCCGCCGGGATCAACTCTTCCCGATTTTTTCCCTCACTGTGAAGATTCCTTTCTTTTGCATAGCGTTGTTGTTCCAGGAGCAGCCATTAAAGATGCTACGTATTCAGTGCCGAATGAGTGGTTCACAACCAGGAAGAAGCAAGTGTTCATCGACAGCGGAATCAAAATCATGTTTGTTGGATCGCCTGTTTTGGTTCAGCTTGTTATGGATGGTTCGATTGAAGAAATTAGAGAAGTTCTCGAACGCAGTAACCCTGAGTGGAATCCGTCCGATTCTGTTGATTCACAGGGACAAACTTTGCTTCATATTGCAATAGCTAAAAGCAGGCCTGATATTGTTCAACTACTGCTTGAATTTCAGCCGGACGTTGAGTCTCAGAGAGGGTCTAGGTGTACTCCACTTGAGGCTGCGGCTGCTGCCGGTGAAGCGCTCATCGTTGAGCTTTTGTTGGCTAGAAAAGCTAACACAGAAAGATCAGAATCGTCAACTTGGGGGCCAATTCACTTAGCCTTGGGAGGCGGTCATTTGGAAGTATTGAAGCTTCTGTTAATCAACGGAGCTGATGTTAATGCCCTAACAAGTAAAGGCGACACAGCTCTCCATCTTGCAGTTGAAGATAGAAGAAGAGATTGCGCTCGGTTGCTGTTGGCTAACGGAGCAAAGCCTGATATTCGCAATGCAAGAGATGGAGATACGCCTTTGCATATTGCAGCTGGTATGGGAGACGAACAGATGGTGAAACTTCTACTGCAAAAGGGAGCAAATAAAGATATCCGTAACAAAAGTGGGAAAACTCCGTACGATGTCGCTGCCGAGTACGGCCACTCCCGTCTCTACGACGCGTTAAAGCTTGGCGACAGTCTCTGTATAGCTGTTAGGAAAGGCGAGACAAGGAAAATCCAGCGGCTGATAGAAAACGGAGCCGCCATTAACGGAAGAGACCAACATGGATGGACTGCACTTCACAGAGCTTCGTTTAAGGGAAAGATTGAGGTTGTGAGGATGATGATTGACAAAGGAATCGACATTGATGCAAAGGATGAAGATGGTTACACAGCTTTGCATTGCGCAGTTGAATCTGGACAAACAGACGTTACAGAATTGTTGGTGAAAAAAGGAGCTGATGTTGAGGCAAGAACAAGTAAGGGAGTAACTCCATTACAGATTGCTGAATCTCTACATTACACTGGAATTTCGAGGATCTTAATCCATGGAGGTGCAACAAAAGATGAAATTCGACCAATGAAAAACAACATGGGTTCAGATTCCATTGCATTTGGAAATGGAAAGATTGGAAGAGATCAAATAATGGAGAGCAAACGTATGAAGAAGAAGCCTCCAAGGGCCAGAGTGATGCGCAGCAGCTTTGATCGATCATTGCAGGTTGCAGTCCTTTAAATCATTCATATATATATATATATGAATGAATCTTTTTGCTTCTTCGTTCATTGCTTATTCTTTTTCGTGTTTTGATTTAAAATTTGAGAAAGATTGGAGAAACTTTGTAGATCATATATATATATATATATATACGATGCTGTATACATATAATTTGTCATTTTCTGTTCTTGAGAAAATTGTTTTTTCTGATCTTCTTCTTTGAGGGATTTATTGGAGGGGTATCAAAAAGTGCTAAGAATGTAAAATATTTTCAATAAAATTATATTTAGCATTGATGGAAAGTGTAATATCGAAAGGATTTAATTTGTTGTGGTACCATATATAACTTTAAACAAGGAATACAAACAACAATATAAACCCAACATGTTTTTGGATCGCCAAAATTTTGATATACATAATTCCAGTTCTCATATTTGTCATAATCGAAAAAGAAAGATTCAATATTTGCCTCGTTTGAATCAACTACTTGTATCAAGCCAAAAATTATCACAAATAATTGATTGAGACTTAATTCTTTTTTATTGTAGTCTAGGACTAGGTTGTGCATAGACTACTTGTGTCTAAGAATTAAGAATGTTAAAAATACAAATTAATATAATAAAATTATGATTGTTACACTTACATAAATTATATAATTTATTTTCATGTAAATATAAAATTATAATTAAATATTAGTTTGTATAAAAGATTTATATTTTTAATATTAATATATTTTTGCATATATATCGTTAACCAGCTTAGAGAACTAAGGGATGAAAAAAAACGCGAATATATTTTTAACTTTTTGCTTATTTTTAAAGTTCAATGCAAATAAACGTTAAAGAAGATAATTAGAGTAATGATTAATTAATCCACAGTTATATGTAATCTTATAACAGTTAATCAAATATTTTTTGTAACAAAAACCTTAAAAGGAATTAACAATATATTTTTTTATTTTTTCAAATATCATAAAAAATTATCAAAACCCTTTACTAGTCTAAGTTGAGCTTGATTTGAACATCATATTTCTTGTATTACATCAAAAATAAATAAATTAAAATTATCAATTAAAGTAATTAGCATTTAATTTTTTCTTTCACATACTTTACAATCGAGCCTCGCATTAGGCACAAAATAAAATTGAAAAGAAAAATTGTCAAAGATCCGTGTGATAGAAAATTAATTTTTTGACCTCTTACTAGATGTTATATGATGCATCATATACCTTTAATTTTCATCGTTTATCGATTTGTGATGTTCAAAATTTATTTTACTAGCGTTTTAAAAAAAAGTATTAATATAATTATATTAAATTTATATAAATAAAAAATATTTGCACACAGGTTTACTTTCGTACGAGTGATTTTATGGTAATTGAATTTAATGTTTTCATTTTAGACATTAATTATATACGGAATGGCTTTTACAATTATATGAGCTGTGATGAGGCAATGGTGATCTTAGCAACAGAGTGGACAAAGAAGTAGAGTCATATTAAGGTACATTTTCTTACTTTGTTCTCAATTTTTTTATTATAATTTTGAAAATATAAAAAATATTCAGACATTAGAGATTACGATAAAAGTGTTAAAAATTAATGGAGGAATTATAAATTATAATAAAAGAGTTGGACAAACATTAGAAATTAACCAAAGAATTATAAATTATAATTAGTTGAATGGGGTCAAGTTATAGTTATATAATATACACATTTAAATTTTTTGTCGTAATTTTAAAATTTTTTGTTATATTTTTAATTCTTATATTATAATTTTTGACTTTTGAATTATAATTTTAGCACATAAAAATACAATAAAAAATTAAAAATATAACAAAAAACTTTAAAATATGTAACAGAAAACTTTAAAAATTATACGTTAGAGTCTCTACACTATTATTTAGTTGATGATAATAAAATTTAATTTTGAATTCCAATAAAAATACAAAGTAATCAAAACTTATTAGAGCAGTATAACTATGGGCAAGGTAAAGATAAAAAAATATATATTTTAATTTATAAAAAAAAAATTTAATACAAAGCAAAAAGCAGTTAATGGTACGATCTCATATTAATTAAAAGGCCAGCTAAATATACATTTATGATTTCTATTTATTTAATATCAAGAAAGTTTGTATTTGATCCCAATTTTATTTCTCTTACGTTTTTCATTTCTCTCTGTCGAAATTCTCATTCCCATCAAACTAGTGTAGGCCCAGAAAGCTCGGCTGCAAAAGAGAGTTGCTCGCAAGCAGGGACGGAGCCATAAGTAGTTGTTAATGAGAAGGCCACACTTTATAATAATAATTATTATATAGAAAAGGTATTTTATATAAAATTCTTACTTATATACATACATAAATAAATAGATGTATATATTAATAATTAATAAAGCATATAAATTAGCCCACAATTTTTTTAGATGTCATGCTATGTATTTTAAATGAAATAAATTTTAAAAAAAATTAAATTATAATTTGTTAGAAATTATTTACATGATGAGATAAATTTTAAAATTATTATTTTTGAAATATATTAAATTATTTTATATGAAATAAAATGACAGAAGAGAATTAAGGTTAAGAAATATAGGATAAAATTTATATATAATTATTTTTATAAACTAAAAATGATACAACAAAAATTCTATGATAAAGGTAATTTTAATTTAAATAATTTCATGAGAGAAACAAGTTATAAAAAATTAACAAAAAAATGCACCATACAGTATAAAAAATTATTAATTTTAAAATCATTAAAAAATTTATTTTGGATATCCTTAACATTTTTCCTTTTAGAATAAGATAATTTAGTATAGTAAGGACTTTAATAAATTATTTTTCACTTCGAAATATATTATAAAAAAATTATTTTGTTGAGAGTTTAGTTAAGTTTTCAAGGGGGCATAAAATGATAGTTTGCAAAGCATTAACCCCCATCTTGCAAAGCAATTTACGGTAGTTTTTTTTTTTCAAAGGTCCTCAAGGGTCTCCGTCGCCGTTGATTATTAATGCCTATTTAATATATTTTTTATTAAATGTTATAATTTAGATAATTTAAAATTTTAATATTACTCTTAAAACTAATAAATTTAATGCAAAGCAATTTGGGGTAGTTTTTATTTTTATTTTTTTATTTTTTTTTTCAGAGGTTCACGAGGGTCTCCGTCGCTGTTGATAATTAAATACCTATTTAATATATTTTTTATTAATTATTATAATTTAGGTATAATTTAAAAATTTAATATTACTCTTAAAACTAATCAATTTAATGCATCAAATCATAAGAATTATATATATATATAAATATTTTATTACAATAAATTTATGCCAGTCTGTGGAGCCGTCATTAAATTTTTCCTCTTATCCTCTCAAAAATAAATTTCTTATAGAAAAGCTGAGCAAGCAATTAATATATCAATTTTGGTAATTCTTAATTGATTACGGGAAGTTCCATTTGGTCACATAATGTGCCACATTCCTAACACCTAAGTCACAACTTTACTTTTGAACAATTATTAAAAAATTTGATAGTATTAAATATTTATTTCACTTCCCATCCAGCTTCATTCAATTTTCTCCATCAATTAACCAACATACATTTTAGCCAAATGTCACCTCCACAATTGTCTTTGTTACTTGGTACCCAAACTTAAACTGCTTTTACTATGTCATATTAATTTTAAAAGGGTATTAGAATTAAAGCTTAGTGTTTACCGAAGCTTTTAGTTGAATAAACATAATTTTTTAATTAATAGTTAATAAATAAGAATATAATAAAAAACAAATTTAACTCTGCAATATTATTTATAACAAAAAATTTCTAAAAGTTTAAGTTTAAATTAGCATGTTATCTTAATTGGTTGGTATTATGTTAGTTGTTGCTATTGGTATTATGTTGGTGGTAATTGATTATGCTGTGAACATGGATTGATTACATTTATTGATTATATTTTTGATCATGGCTTAATTACACCGATCTTTTTTAACCAAAATATAACCAACATAATTAGTCCTTACGATATTATGATCATGGAAAATAATTTTTCCCTAAACAAAAATGTGACTGCATGTTATGATTAATTTTTTACTATTTTACTAGGAATCAAATTATGTTATGAAGTTGGGAAACAAATTAAAAGTGAAAATTGATAATTTGCTGAATAAATCACATTCAACATAGAGGGAAGCAATAATTTTATAATGTCATTAATGATTCATTACTATGTATCTGTTTTCTGTACATTTTTGTATGCCATGTTAACTAAGAAAAAGTTTTTTTCAAGATATATTCTCCAACTGTATATGTCTACTGCATTGATTCGTACAATTACTAACTTTAATTTCACAATAATTAAGTAATTAGGTTAGGTTCTTGTTCTGATATCAAATTAATTTACTATTTTGTAATTCATTATTTGTAGGCATCTTTCCATGTAGTTTGAAGCTGTAAAATCAATCGTCATCAATGGCCATTACAATCAACAATTTCGACAACGACGACGACAACAACAATTTCGACAGAACGAGATTCCCTTCTTCTTCTTCTTCTTCTTCTTTTTTTTTTTAAATAATTTATGACATATTTGACAATAACAACAATTTCGACAGAACGAGATTCTTTTTTTTTTTAAAATAATTTATTATATATTTGACTCACTTATTATAATTATTTTTTTTAATAATTTTCAGATGAAATTATTTGATGGTAGATTTTTATGCAAAACCTAAAAAATTAATTATTTATATTTTATGCATATTAACACACTAAATATATTTAGCATGCTATTTAATTAGGGTTTAATATAATACTTAATTTAAATACTTTCTTCACCAAGCTTAAAGTCTCTTCTAAGCCTCTAATGATATCTACACATTAGAAAGAAGATGATGGAGTTGATGACAATATGTTGGAGACAACCTTTGGCTTACAAAATTATTTTACAAATTATTTGCAAACTAAGTTCATGTATCAACATATATGCAATTTGATTTTATATAGAAAAGATAGGAATTCAAAAACAACTTTTGCTTTTCTTTTCCTCTTCTTTTCTTTCCTTTCTTGCTCTTTGAAAAACAATGGAAAGCTTAGAAGTAAAGACCTAACCACATGCTTCCTTTTTGTTTTCTTTATATTTGTTTCTTTTTTGTTTTGTTCAAAAATAAAACCAAGTCAATCTAATTCTCATTCCATACAAATCTCCCACGTATCCAGACATTGATCATTAAAAAATAATATTCAAAAACGGATTTGAATCTATTTAATGCAAGTGTAAGATAGGTGTCATGTATTAAAACATAAACAAATAAAAAAAAAACACATGTAAGCATATAATTAGTCAAGTTTGTTTTGTTATTATCTTATAATGACATTAATTATATTATAACATATTATAATATAAATATTATTATAACATATTATAATAATATAATAAATTATTTAATT
>JAWDEX010202664.1:0-11423 GCA_035221805.1 Trichilia hirta
CTTTCTGAATTGAATGTTATCTCCTGTGACTTCTTTTTTTCATTTTTCTTCTTTATCTTTTCTCTGCACGATTTTATTTTTTTTTTTCAAGCACGTATCCTTCTTTTCTTTTCTTCTACTGTCTCTTTTTTAGGCAAAATCTCAACTCTTAACATAACTTCCCATACTTCCATCACTCCCACTCTTCATAACTTCCCACTTGTTTCGTAACTTCTCATATTTTTTTTCTTTTTATTATATTTTATTAAAGAATTAAAAGACCAAATTGAGATATGACAATTATGCATTAAATTTTAATATAATATTAAATTATTATATTTTATTTTTTATTAATAAAAATAATAAAATAATATTTGTATAAATTACTAATAAAATTAACATATTATTCAATTATTGTATGATTACTCGAATTATTGAATGATTTTTTTAATTAATAATTAATATGATTATTTATTATAATACTAAATTAGTACTTATAAAATATAAGTTATAATAAAAATATAATTCATTATCTTATTTTATTTATTGGTCAACAAACTAAATTTTAATTACTCATAACTATAACTTGTAAGTTATAAATATATTATTATTAATTGTATTTAAAATTTAAATTTTGGTTTAATAATAAATTTATAAATTTATAATTTATTAAATATATTATTATTTTTAACTTATTTTATTTTGTGTATTGTTACTTTAAATCTAATAAATTATTCATTATTTTTCATTAATTTTAGATAATTTAAATTAATTATTTAACTTATAATTTTTAAATATAAAATTATCAAAATAATAATAATTCAAAATTATTAAATAATAATTTTTTAGCCCACGGGCACAATTATGGGTCCTGCTTCACTGTATCGAACACCTTTTCTAACTCAATTCGATCCAGCATAATTCCATATGCGTACATCGGCCGGCAGGCACAACACATTAGCCCCAAAATGCCTTAATCTAGCACGCCCTGTTTGCCACCTCTAGCCAAGGGGCATTCAACGATTAAATTCTGTACCAATTGGAATAAAGAACATTTACACCATACAAACCATATATGGTAGGAAGACCCAAATTAAAAGGGAGGAAAAATAAATAAATAAATTATATAAAATATATGATAAATATAAAATTTTTATATAAATTATAAAAAATAAATCATAAGAATGAAAATACGGATGTGGCAGTAAAAGTATGTATTGGTGTATCATGTCATCAATTATTATTTTGCTAATAAATCGCTATATCTTTCCAATAAGAAATAAACACGTAATCAATTAACTACACTCGAATACGTCGTAACATTAACCACTTTCTTTCGCTTTATAAGCCGTTTAGTAGCTGCAACCTGTCATTCTCTGCCCATTTGGCGACAACCTCGCAGCTCAGCAAAAGCTCTACTTACTTCGTTATCTCCGCCGTTTAACTTCTATAAAACCATTCATTTCGTCATTTCTGCAATTCCAGTCACGGGAAGCAGTCACCATGTCGCAATCGCTTCACTTCTTCACTTCCTCCTCCAACATTACTCTCCCCGAAAGTTCTCTCTTCGCGCCATCCTTCACAACTTCCAGTCGAAGTTTCCAGGTCAAAACTAGACAACGCTGTTTTACAATCAAATCGTCCACGTCATTTTCGTCAGATCCGAAGGTTTTAACCTCAGATAATGGAACTGCCGAGATTGTTTCACACGTCTCGCGGCCGATGCCGGCTGTTTCTTCTGATTCTTCGTTGATTGAGGTGGATGCAGTGACGGAAGTGGAATTAAAGGAGAACGGGTTCAGGAGCACTAGGCGTACTAAGCTCGTGTGCACGATCGGTCCCGCCACCTGCGGGTTCGAGCAGCTGCAGGCGTTGGCGGTTGGGGGGATGAACGTGGCGAGAATTAATATGTGTCACGGAACGCGCGAATGGCATAGACGAGTGATCGAGCACGTGAGGAGGTTGAATGAAGATAAGGGTTTTGCTGTTGCAATTATGATGGATACTGAAGGTAGTGAGATTCACATGGGCGATCTGGGCGGCGCTCCTTCCACCAAAGCCGAGGTATTATCTTTTTTTTTTCTCTTTCTTTCTTTTTTGAGAGGATGGATTTAATTCTATACTTTAATACCTATGCTCAGGTGATTATCGTTATTTTAGTCCATGTCATATGATTATGAAGCAAATTATAATGCCGTTAAGAATTAAGACCCAAAGTTAGCTTGAATCTGAAATTTGTTGGGGGTGATTGACGTTACAATGCTAATGATGCAAATAACTCAAACTGGAGTTCATTAGAACGTTGAAGTTTAGGCTGAAGTTAAGCGCAAAAAAGATCTGAGAAAGTCTTGGTCTTGAATCAGATTGACCTAATGAGATATAGTGGCTTTTTATATGAATTTGAGCCTCAGTTAAGAAAATATAACGGTTTGATATTGTATTCTTGTTGAGATATTGGCATGAAGTGCACACTGTCAGGGTTTCAGCTTATTGCATAAATGAACCCTAATTTGAGGTTGATTCATTCATAAGCAAATGGAGCCAAGCTCAAACCCTGTTTTATCTTGGCAAGTTCAGCTCACAAAAAACAAGACTTACTGTATCTGATGATATTAACTTGCAGGATGGTGAGATTTGGACTTTCACTGTTAGAGCTTTTGATGTGCCTCGCCCAGAACGCACCATCACTGTAAACTACGATGGATTTGCTGAAGGTAATTACATTTGCTGGCAAATGTTTTATTCATTTTCACGAGAGATGATCCTTATATTTCTTTTTCCGTCTTATGTTGATTGATCAATTGAATTACAATTGAAATTTAATGTGGAAATTTAATGTGATACAGATGTGAAGGTTGGGGATGAACTTCTTGTGGATGGTGGAATGGTGAGGTTTGAGGTGATTGAGAAGATTGGTCCAGATGTCAAATGCCTTTGCACTGATCCTGGACTTTTGTTACCACGAGCTAACTTGACTTTCTGGAGAGATGGAAGTCTTGTACGAGAGCGCAATGCTATGCTTCCCACTATTTCTTCTAAGGTTGGATTCTTGTGCTAGAAGTTAGTTTCATTTGCTCTTTTTTATTCTTTATGTCATGACATAGAGTAGAAAAAGAATACTAAGTAATAACCATACAAATATTTGCTGTGAGCCTGAGACTTTTAACAGACCAGAAAGTCCTAAAAGTTCTGAAGTGACTTTTAGATCTCCAAACTTTTTGTTGCCCAAAAGGACATGATATATAAAAGCATAATGCGACTACAAAAGCTATTTTAACATGATACCTCATCTGGTAATCATCAAGCATAAATCTTTTTTTGGATAAAAGCAAAATTAGTTGCATACAAAAGAACAAGCTGGAAGATTAAAGCTTTTCTTAATACCTAGTAAAGTTCTTTACTTTCCAAATAGTATTATCATACTCAAATTTACTTGTTAGTTATGTCTTTGAGATGAAAATGGTATGGGATTTGATCTTACCTTTTAGCCTATAAAAATCATTTACTTTAGAAGTTTTTGTCTTTGTGAACTTTTAAGACATTAATGGATTTCTAGTTTGTCTCAGTAATGATGAAGCTAATAAAGTTCAGAAAAATGGATTGATTTTAACTACAGAAAGTGTTAAAGACTGTTTAAGAAGTTTTGAGATCTTAACTTATATGTACATTGTTGCTTTCTATGTTTGTTAGTGTCCATGATGTCTAGTAATCTTTCCTGAAACCAAACATGTTTTTAGTGATCTCATGTTGGACTTCATTGATCTACAGGATTGGTTGGACATTGATTTTGGAATTGCAGAGGGCGTTGATTTTATTGCAATTTCATTTGTCAAGTCTGCTGATGTGATTAATCATCTAAAGAGCTATATTGCTGCTCGATCTCGTGATAGGTAACAATTATTTCATATATGTATGTTATATCTTCTGCAAGTGCCATTTCATGTCCATACCATATCATCATTTTTTCTATAAAATTGCATCAACATTTCTATATGCATGTTATACTTTTAACTCCATTGCCATGGTGCTGTCTATTACTGCAATCAATATTATCAATTATAAAAGAAATAATAAGAAAATTATGCAATTATTTGTTCAATTTTAAGTTGGTCCATGCAGATCAATTTTATTGTCTTTTTTGTTGTGTGTTTATTATCGTAGGTGCCAAGATTTTGAAATTCTCAATGGTTTTATAATATATTACTTGAGTGTTTCTTCTAAATCTTTGGCTAACAAGGAATTCCAATGCTATATTGCAGTGATATCGCTGTCATTGCAAAGATTGAAAGTATCGACAGTTTAAAGAACTTGGAAGAGATCATTCAAGCATCTGATGGAGCTATGGTTGCCAGAGGAGATTTGGGTGCTCAGATACCATTGGAACAGGTTCCATCAGCGCAGCAAAGGATTGTTCAGGTGTGCAGGCAGCTGAATAAGCCTGTTATTGTTGCCTCACAGTTGCTTGAATCTATGATCGAGTACCCTACACCAACCAGAGCTGAAGTAGCTGATGTTTCTGAAGCAGTTCGACAGAGAGCAGATGCTTTGATGCTATCTGGTGAGTCAGCTATGGGCCAGTACCCAGAGAAGGCACTGGCTGTTCTCAGGAGTGTCAGTGTGAGAATTGAGAAGTGGTGGAGGGAAGAGAAACGCCATGAAGCTATGGAACTCCCAGATGTAGAATCTTCTTTTGCAGACAGTATTTCTGAAGAGATTTGTAATTCCGCTGCCAAGATGGGTAAATATAATTAGCTCTTACGTTCTATTGGTGGATTCAGTAATCTTTCCCAATTATTCAGTAAATTCCTATTTTAAGAAATCTTTATGGGTTTCTTCTCTTAAATAAATTTAAGCGTGTCATTTCTCACATAGGTTACTAATTGAAGCTTTTTTTGTTATTGATAAACTGTTTTTGTTGTGGCTCTTGATGTGTTTTGCAGCTAATAATCTGGGGGTGGATGCACTTTTTGTATATACAAAGACAGGCCACATGGCATCTCTTCTCTCTCGATGCCGACCTGACTGTCCAATCTTTGCATTTACAACTACGATATCTGTGCGGAGACGTCTGAACCTACAGTGGGGACTGATACCATTCCGCCTGAGCTTCACTGATGATATGGAAAGCAATCTTAATAAGACATTCTCATTGCTCAAGGCCAGGGGAATGATCAAATCAGGTGATCTTGTCATTGCTGTTTCTGACATGTTACAGTCAATCCAAGTTATGAATGTTCCTTGAAATCCAGGTTTCATTCATTTGGTGCACCATTGTTGTTTCAACACTCGTTCTAGATGGTGCTATATGGTTCTTTATTAATTGAATATCTTAGTTGTCACTAGAAAGAAAATTATTGCTAAGAAGGAAACAGAGATTAATCACGAATTTGCTGCGAGGACTGCAACTGAATTTGCTTTGTCAATGAACGGGCAGTCCATTCTATTTGAGCCTTTGATCCTGCTACTGCAGGTGCTGAGATTTGTATTATCTTATTTTATCTAGCTTAGTGGTGATGGAGATGGTAACAATATTTTGCTGGTATAGGCAATTTAGAGCTGTAGTTTTCTTTTTGGTCTCATTTGTGTTGAGCAATGGACTTCACGCACTGTTGTATTTTCCATTTACCTTGAGCTGAGTTTTTAGAAAAGGAACCCGTAAATGTGTTTCGTGGTATGAAATTTTAGAGCCATTTTCACTATAGCTCGACGTGCTTTGTCTGAATTGGAATGTCATCATTGTCAGTTTGATTGTACAATACACTCGTGATATTCTTGATGCGCCCTCTTTCAGAGTTCAAAGACCGAAGCATACATATCCGTTTTATAAGCCCAACTGAGGTGCAGGTTGTCTTGTAGAGTAGGCCCAAATCTAAGCTAATTTCTGGGCTGTATTAATTAAGGCTTGCAAGCCCAAGTGATGATATTCATCCTTCAAATATTACGAGTGCAAACTATAAAAATAGGCAGAATTCATAGAAACCTAACTACGAGAAATAATCTTTTTTTTTTAATATTTAATTTTGTAGGTTACTATGAGAAGTTCTTTTTGTTCGTTGCATTTGTTTCTTTTTCTTCTCTTTCTTTGGACAACAATAAATTAGGTTGTAAAATCCGAAACTGATACATGTATTACTAGACAGAGAAAAACGATCTAATCTAAAACATTTTTGGACCACCATTGAGTCAAATCGTCGTTTTACTAAAGAAACAAATTGGCGAAAATTGGTTTCAAGTTGTCCCAGTCGTAGTAATCAAGTCATTAGATGATTCAATTACATGTATCATAATTCAATCCAATGGACCCACTTCTGATAGCCCAATAGATAAAAAGTCATGAATTTGATAACCCAACCGCTCCCACCTTGCAACCCTATTTACAATTCCATTTATGGCAAGTATTAACAAAACATAAACCAAAACATCTACTACGAATATATTCCATTAATAACATAATATAATTCATAAATTTTATTGGGTTAAAAAATATTTTTCTTTTTGAATACAATTTTCCTTTAACATTTTATATGAATGTGATACTCTGGTTAAAATTTTAACATTAAACTTGTCGCCATCTATGAATATGAATTATTTAATAAAACGTAACATTATAAAATGAGAGACTTGCAAAAAATTATATTTTTAGGTGACGGACATCCGGTGATTGTAATTCAAGAATGTATTATTTAACATGCGAATTGTGTATCCGGAATTTAATATTGCTTATCATAGAAATAAATGTTCAGGTGAATTGATATCTCTATCATAATTTCAGTTGACCGCTAGATTATCAACACGTGTCTAAATCAAGTACTTCTGGTTATTATTATAATAAGAATTCTTATTATCATAATTACACACTCGATGGATTTGATATTTGATTATGCATAAACATCATTATAATGGGCTCCACAATTTGAACACACAATTGGGCCTAACCATCATCAATTTTGACTTCTTCAACCCATTTTTTTATACACTTTCATTATATATATATATATGATATTCAAATGACCTAAACCTCATTGATTAAGAAACATAAATAAAACGAAACCCATGTTGGAGTAAGGCCATGTTTGGTAGTGTAATTGAAAAATGAAAAACAAAGAGAACCCACCACAAGAATCCAAACAGAAAAGTGTTTGAACGGTTGGGTTTTCATTGTTTTTTGAGTGTTGCATTCCATAGATGGAAGATGATAGATCTTACTCGTTAGACAAAGAAATCCATCATTTCAATTATAAATAGCTTTCTTTATCAAACTTCTTTATGTCCTTATCACTCATTTTATTCATTATTAAACAATAAAAAAGAAAATTAAAATGTAATGTATTCATTGTTAAGACACCAACTTTGTTGCAATCGATAAAAACAAAAATGGATTTATCTTTGTTAAAAGCAAAAAAATTCCATCATGTAACGCATCCTTGCCATGGAGCATCATAATAACTCTAAATTATAATTTATTTTGCTCTTAATCTTAATGTTGAAAGTTAATATATATTTTTACATTTAGAGGTATTACATGAACCGCATTAATTTCAATATGACATGACAAGGAAGGTATATAAATACAAAAAGGTTTGATCGAATATGCTTTTGACTTGTAAAAATCAAATTAACCAGTGATGGGTATAAACAATAATAATAAAATTTTGATGCACTGTAAAATTAAATTAACATGCTTAAGTCACTATTAATTTATAATCACAATGCACCCACCAAATTAATAAAATGATAAAATGAATTCAAAACATTATCTTTGTGAGCCTCCCGTTGAGGTGCCCAAATAATAAACAGGAAGGTGTTTGCCAACAACAATAAATTATAAAAAAAAAATATCGCAAATATTTTATTAAAAGTATTTATTATTTATAAAAATAATAGAAGATAATTACTGAGGTAATAAGACAGTGATGGATTTGATTGATTTAATTTATGAAAATGATAGAGGGTTTGGTAGGCCAACAAATGGGCTCTTTGAGGCCGAGTGACGTTGGACACAGATTTTGGTTGAAGTTGTTACTAGTACATGGGTTTCTTTTATGTTTAAGATAAATTAATTAATATTTTTACCATATAATATTACAATTAAATGTTTTTTTTTTAATTATTTATATGGCATAAAAATTTGGGTTGATAAGGTTAATTGATAAAAGATAAATTAGGCTTGAATAACATTAGGGTAGTTGTACTTTGCACGGATACATGGATCAACAATTAAATTTCATTATAATCAATAGAGTTAATAAAACAGTAAACATGGAAATAATTATAAATTTTATTTTCGGAGACAAAATGAATATGTTTTAAACGCAAATCAAAATAGAATTATCATGAAATTATAAATTATATATGTACACTTCATTTATTTGTTTGTTGAAAATTCCATAAATAATTGAAGGATCATGTTGATTTTTCTCTCTCTCTTTAATGATAAACACAAACATATCACCTCATTGAGAAAAATAATTATTGACAATAGTAGAAATTATTGAAAAGATTATTTATTTATTGATAGATCTTTTAAATATTAAATTAAAATTCAGGAAAAACAAAATCGCAAGTGTCGTGTGTTGTTGCCTTCTCTTAATTTACATTTAAACCGACTTGTCGTTTTATGTTGACCGCTATTCGGCCTTTAGAGGGAGACATTTTTCTTATTGTGAAGGTCCACATTATTAATATACCATGCGGCCAATAACTATTATTGACAGAATGGAAAACAAATATTATTATTATTATCAAAGCTTTCTTAAAATTATGAATCAAAATATTTGTATATTACGAATGAATTATTGATTTACTCAAGGGTAATTACATTCCAAATATTAACACAACTCAATAATTCTCAAAGAATTGTTATAAATATCATAAACATTATTATAAAGTTAACAATGTTGAAATTTTCGTTCAAATGAATATTAGACATATTAAATAAAATAATTTATTATATTTATTAGAATTTTTAATATCAAAAGTCATTTTCAAGGCATCCGTTAACATAATGTTTTTGGTAAATAGACATAAGAAATTGCTATAAATCAAATGCATGGCAAAAATGTTGAACAACAATCTCTATCTTTGAGGTATATATTTATTTTTTGCAAGAATTGAATTGTGATTTAAGTTTTTTACTATATGAAATGAAATTGGTGTCATTCTTTTGGGGTATTTCTTGAAAATAGATTAGACTCTTGACCTGCCATAAATTATATAGAAAATGAAAATGCCCATTTCATTTATTAATGTTTCATTTACGTCTATCTCTTCATCTCTAATGAATTGATGGAAAAAGACATTACATTCAAAAGTCTTAACACCTTCCCTTTCTCTTTTTATTAGGTAATATATAATAGGCCCGTTTGTCTTTCTTTACGATTTCTTGGACGGAAGATTTTAACCCATTCTGTAAAAATTAAGGATAAATATGTTTTAACTGATGATTTTTTTATGGAAATCACATATGTAATTAAAGATGCTTTCTCTTTTCCATTGAGAGGATAAGGGGTCAAGAATATAAATTCTCTGTACTGAGATATTTGTAATATTCTTTTTTTTTTTTTTAAAAATAAACTGAGTGGGTTAGAATTTTTTGGGTTATATACATATAAAATTACATATTTAGTTATATTAATAGTGATAAATATGTCATTATTCATGTGAAAGATAATTTTTACTTTGATTTTTTTTTTTTTTTTGATAAAAATGTATGTTAAATGATAAAGTAAAGAGTTAATATACTTATTATTATGAATTGGTTAACCTTAGATCTCGACAAATGGATAAAGGCTAAAAAAAATTGTCAATCAATCAAAATTACGTTTGGTGAACGTAAAGAAAGTTATGGACCGTAATGGTTGGTAGGTTTATGGGGAATAAAACAAAGCAATTAAGTAAAGAAGAAAATGAGATTAGGGTTTCATTTCAAGGTACTAAAATTGATGCACAACTTGAAATTATGGAAGTTGGTTTCCTAATTTCACAAAAAGTAATCCAGTGTGAATTTAAAGCATTTGATGATTCTTCAAAAGATAATTACAAGCCCATGTTCCAGAAAAAAAAATTTTAAATAAAAAAATACATGAATTTTAAAGAGATGCAATGATTTCAATAGACATTATCAAAAGAAGTTCACTAAAGTGGCATCAATGTTCTTGCCATATTAAAGATGTAGCATAAAATGGAATTCAACCCAATGGATTAGTGACAAATCTCCAATTAATTAAACATAATTTAGATAAAATTTTGCTTTAATCATTTTAAAGCATAAAGGAAAAGAAAATAGAAAAAGAAAGAAAGTGAAATAAAATTTATTTGACAAATGAAAAAATTAAAAGCTTGTTTATTGGTCCCATTAATCTTTTGAAAAAGTAGATTCTCGATAGGTAATTTCAAAATATCGAAAGGATATAATTCTTGGTTAATATATAGATTTTGTTGGCCACATTTTTTACATTTTTCACAATGATTTCAAAGTGAAGTGAACGTAGATTTTATACGGACAGCATTATTATAGTATTGTACGCAACATAATTTGCTTCTTTAATCGACTTATCATACTCAGATTTCATAATTCATCCCTATTAATCGACTTATCATACTCAGATTTCATAATTCATCCCTATTACTCTTTACTCTTTTCACTCGCTTATTATTTTTATGTTTATAACTAATGTCTTTTTATAACACTTTGCAAGTAGGATCACTGAAATTTTGGTAAATATTTCCTTGCATTTACTTATTTTGTGTATTATCATGAATCTACTCAACCTAGGGCTAAATTTGGGATTTACAAGGGAACAAATCTACCCGCATTTATTTATTTTTATTAATTGGAGGAATAAAACTTAAATTTATGAAAATTGATGTCAAATTATTCATAGAATAGGATTGAAAGTCACAATCTTAGCTCAAAACTTTGGACACTGTGATTGTCTTCTTTTGTTTGTCGCCTCTGTTAAAATTGAGGATTCATTCTCAGACTGTACAAAATTATTTCAAGACAGTGCACAGAAAAGAATAATCCCTTGGTTGATTTTGTGTAGAGATTCATAGAATCATGGAAGACGAGGAACAGACAGGCGTACAAAGGAAGGAAAACGCGGGGTAAAAATTGAATGGAGTTTTCCCAGAGAGATTAGAACGGTCCAATGTTTCAACTGTTGACTAGTCAGGTTAAATTATTTTTATTTTAAGTGAGTTATTGATATCGTTCAAAATTTAACGTAAAAAAAAAATTTAAAAATAAAATTACTATCTGTCTAAATAATAGTGGTATAGATCACTTAAAAAAATTAGATTCTAAGTTCGGAGGGTTGATTAATTGTAGGAAAGGTGTTAGGTACACTACAACTTTCGTAAAAATCAGTTACCAAAAATATTGATCTTAAATTTTAATTTTTCAATTTTACCCTTATTAACAATTTTTACTAAGAGAAGGGAGA
>JAWDEX010202674.1:0-11423 GCA_035221805.1 Trichilia hirta
GATGGCTGCAATAGTCGGGCATAATCAACATTTGTCTGAAAAAGGGAATGTAAGCAACAAAGGTCTTTCAGAGTCCTCTCCAGAAATCTCAACTTGCGAAAGTGAGAGGTCATTTTCCAGGTCTGCTTGAACAAAATTTCCTTATCAAATTTGAACATAAAGAAATGCTTAGAATGTGACTCTCTCTCTCTTTGACTGACAAAATTGCCTGTCCGTTTAGGTATACAACCTCAATGCCTCACCGGAAGCCTTCTAAAGATATAGAAGAGGACCAATATGTTGAGGTTGATTATAACTGCTTTGATGAACATGGGAATGCATGTAACTTCAAAAATTTTCCTGATTTAGATTGGCTTTCTTCATCTGGATATTCATGTGAAGAAGATGTATGTGACAGTTAGCCTTTCAATTAACCCCAACTTGTCCATTTTCACCGAACGTTTCATCCAACCATGGTTCTCTAGTCATCTACTGCTTGAATTCTTGTCTGCAGGTCACTTGCAAGTGATTTTGGATCCAACCTAAAGGTCAGTATTTTACAGTCTGCATCTTTCATATTGTTCGTGAAAACAATTTAGTGACAGCAATCAATCTTATCTAGGGAAGGGAACAAACTGTCACAGAGCTTACTGGCAACAATGCAAAGTTGGAATACGATCAAAGCTTTGTGCAACGGATAGCTCATTCGGAGTTGCTGTTTAATTGATGTTATCTATGATACCATTTTTCCACCGTCCCATTCAACAACCCATCCAAAGGATGTTGTTTTCGGTACAGAAACTATGCAGGAAAGAGTAGGATTGATCAGAGGCGAAAAAATTTCACAGTAGCATACTATTTAACTGCGCGAGCTAAAATCGTTTCGGGCTCTCTCGTACTTCGGAGTTTCCAACCTTGTATATGGTGTATAATTCTGCACCCAATCAACAATTTCAGGTGTCTTTACTTTCTTACCCTTAAAGCTTAAATTTCTCATCCTTGAATCTCACCGATTTCTTATCCTTCACTCTCACCGACCAATATATTAACAAATCCATAATTTTGAGAAATTTTTATAAAAGTACACTTCCTTCGAAATCATCCTAAGCAACAGAGGGCACTACGCTCACATTCTTAGATCATTTTAGACTGCCGAATGACAACAAATGATTGACGCAGAAAAATTTAGGAACTGCAAGAATAATATAACATCACAAAATACAAGTAATTAGATAACATCATCATCATCATAAAAAGAAAAAAAAAACACTAATTCTCCACGTCTAGATCTAAACTGTGCCAGGAAAAGAAAAATCTTTGCTTAACATTAATTGATAACGATTTCAAAAACTACAGCATAAAAATAAAAAAAAAAAAGAAAAAGAAAAGAAAGGTCTCAAAATTTCTCCCAAGTAATTTATTCCCAGCCGGTAGGCTGTGGGGCAGGAACATCGGATGGTGGGATTGTGGCCATTTGTGGAGCGGGCACTGCATCCCATCCATCACCTCCAGCCAAAGGAACTGCAAAATGAAAAATATATGAACTTCAATAAAATTTCATTAAACAGAGTTTTGTAGTACTCTATGCAAGAGACAGTATTTAACCTTCCGGGAAGTAGGAACCTGGAACTGCCGCAATGGGCTGCTGAACTTCACCAGGCCACTGAGAATCAGCAATTTGGGATGGCCATTGATCAACACCAACATTCATAGAATATTCAGGAGCCACATTTGCGTAATCAACGGCAGGGGCTGCCTCTTCTTCTTCAGCTTGCTTGGCCTCCTCAGGTTCCCTGTAGAAGAACAGATCAACCTGCACAAAGGAAATATATATTGGAATTAGAAAAATTATTTTGAGTGTTCCTGACAGCATTTAAATTGCAATTCAAGAGTCAAGTCATGCTCAGCAGATTGCATTTATTTACCATAACATCCCACTTGTGGCCAGGACGAATAGTGCCACGCATCTGAAGAACCATCCTTGCCAAGAGCCAAAAGAGACACCCAATGCTGTGCTTGCCCTTGTTGTTGGCAGGGATGCCAATATCAACATAACGCATTGGAGAGTCAGTGTCACAAAAGGCTATGGTGGGAATGTTCCCAAGAGCTGCTTCCTTAATAGGCTGGAAAAAGGAATTATATTATCATACAGTTAATCAACATAAAAGAAAATGTTACAAAAAGAAAAGGGATCCAATAACAAAGCAGACAATGTGTACCTGATGATCAGTTCTTGGGTCAGTGAGGATCAGAAGACGTGGCTCACTGAAGGAAGTTTGCAGCTGATTTGTGAAGGTACCAGGAGTGTGCCTTCCAGCAATGGCATGAGCACCAGTATACTGGGCAAACTTCAACACAGCCCGCTGACCATAGGGTCTAGCAGACTGGACAATAATGTCCTGTGGGTTCTCAATAGCCACAATGACCCTGGCTGCCATCCACAGCTTCTCCCACGTTTTTCCAAGATTAATAATGTAAATACCTGCATAACAGAGACATGGTAACTAAGAATGACATAGTGTACACCTAAAAATAGGCAGCTAAAAAACAAGAAGTTCAACAACAACTTGGACCAAGTTTAAGTTTTTGATGAAGGAAATATACAAGCAATCTGATTCATGAACCAAATTGTTGCCAATTTCACAAAGTCATCTAGTTGCTTGAATCCTAATAGTTTATTTTCCACAATCCTTGTGACCACAACAATAGTACAAAACAATATCATTTGCTTTCTTCTCCTTAGCTTCCACAACACCAAAATCAGAAGTACAAATTTAATGCCACCAACTATTCTACTGGACGACATGTAACTTTTCAGTATTCACATGCACTGACAAAACATACAAATTCATATTTAAGATAATTAACATTTCTTCATCATCAGCTTAAAATCCCATATAGATCTTCAATTCATTCCATTAATTCTAGCGTTTACAAAAATGCCATGCCATCACCATACAAAGCAATAAAACAATAAAACAAAAAGACCAAAATGTTTTGCAATTTCACATAATCATCTCATCGCGGCACCTAATCCCATCCCATGAGGCTTTCCACAGTTACAAATTATAAAAATACAAATCAACACCATCCCCTTTTTTTCTATTTTGAAATTCCCACAAGACCATAATCAAAATTATACGTTTAAGATATCATATCCGAGCTTTCAGCATTCATGTGCAGTCAGAAAACTAACTCATATCTAAACATAATTATTACTTCTTCATCATTAAACCACGCACCTTATAATCACAAATAGATCTTATATTAATTCTAGTGTTAACACGTGTATTAAACATCTCATCCCCTCACAATTAGAAAACAAAAGACAGCAATATAATCACAGAATAGAGTTATATAACCATAGAAATTCATATAAACACAAAATATTAACCAAAAAATATTGCAGATAAAAAAGATAACCTGAAAGCAAAACACTAAAAAATAGAAACACAAAACAGATCTAAGTATAAAACAAATCCATCCTTAAAAAAGAAAGAGAATACAGATTTGAAGAAATATACCATCGTTTCTTCTTTTGAAAACATAACGTTCCATCTGGAAATCACAGTTCTTGGTTCCCAGATGAACTTCAGCAGCCAACATCATTTGAATGTCAGCTTCTTTCTGAGAGAGCTGCCTCGGGGCCGTAGTTGCATTCGCCATTTTCTTTTCTTTGCAGCCGAACGATGTTTTACAAGAAAGCGAAGACGCAAGGCCAGCTAGCTGTGATAACTGATATCGAATAAGAACACCAAACTTGCATATAAAGGGAAACAAGAACGTTGCTAGCCCTAGGGTTTTCGTTCACCGTTCACCCGTTTTTAAGAACGGGTTGATCAAACAACCTTGGGTGTCAAATGTAATTTGGGCTGGGCTAGACCCGTTGTTAAATTTTGGAAGACTAATATTTTCGTTTCTCTATTTTCCTAAAATAACAAACCAGAATAAAATTTTGATAATTCTTAGTTGATGGGATAAATATTCATTTTTAATTTTTTAAAAATAATTATTATAGTAAATAATATTTATAATTTTGTTAACGAATATCTTTCAATCACTTGTTAAGGTTTTTATATTTGTTAAATTATAATAAAAAAAATTAAAAAAAGGTATATTTTTTATTCTTTTTTTTAAATATTTTTTTAATAAAAGGTTACCATAATTATTTTATATTAATCAATACATTAAATTTATCAAACATTTTAACAATTTATTATTATTGACTAGTTAAAACCAGAAAATTTTATTTTAATTATGTAATATTTTTCAATTCTCAATCAAATATAACAAAGATATTGTTCGTATAATTTTGTTAGTTTTCACAAAGTCCATAAAAAAAATATGTGAAAATACTGGTTTTAGTATAATTAAGATTGAAAGAAATAATGGAATTTTTAATAATCAAATGGAATTTTGAAGGTCTAAATATCATTTAATTTAGGTTTGAGGATAGAGATGACAACTTTCTTTTTCAAAAAAAAAAAAAAAAAAAATTTGAGAGTACACCAACGATCAACTTGAACCAGAAAGCAAACAAAACACAAAGAGAAGAAAAAAATAGAAGAAAGATCAAGAAGATACTCGGGATAAAGATTGTAAGGAATGAAGGGAAAGGCCTGATTATGCTCTCATAGGAGAAATACTTGAGCAAGGCGTTACAGCAGTTTAATACTGACAAAGTAAGGGCTGTTAGTGTCCCTTTAGCTTCTCATTTCAAGTTATCTAAGGATCAATGTTCTAAGACAGATGTTGATAAAGAAGCAGTGAGGAAGATTTCATATGCAAGTGCTGTAGATAGCCTAATGTATGGAATGGTCTGTACAAGACTTGATCTTGCCTTTGCAATAAGTGTTGTTAGAAGATTTCTAAGTAATCCTGGATATGATCACTGAAAAGCAGTTAAGTGGATCCTAGTAACATTGACGGAAGTCTGAAATATTGCCTTGTCTATAGAAAAGATGCTAGTAGAGCTGAATTGCTGAAGGCCTATGTAGATGCTAACTTTGCAGCTGACTTTGATAGAAGGAGATCTTTAACTGGATTTGTTTTCACGTTTAGATGCTGCACTATTAACTGGAAAGCTTCATTGCAGCATGTAGTTGCCTTGTCAACTGCTGAAACTGAATATATGGCAGTTGCTAAAGTAGTGAAGGAAGCTTTATGGTTGCGGGGAATAGGTGATGAATTGAAACTTAAAGAAGCATTTGCTTAGGTGCTGTGTGATAGCCAAAGTGCTATTTAGTTAGCTGAGCACCAAATTTTTCACAAGAGGACTAAATTTATCGATGTAAGGATGCACTATATCAGGGATATTCTAGCAGAAGGAAGAGTGAGGCTGATAAAGGTGCATCCTGCAGAAAAGGCGGCAGTTATGTTAACAAAGGCTATTCCCGCTATATAGTTATTCTAATTAATTTGGCTAATGATGAGTAATGCTGAGACTAGAAGAATTGAGGCAGTGATTCTGTAAAGATTACAGTTTGTTGTATTCGCTAAATGCAAGATTATGGTTGAAGTCTGTATGTAGTTAAAAAGAGGAGGACGTTGATTATCTCGAAATGTTAGATCAAGATGCAGATTGTTAAGTTTTGATCCAACATTTCAGGACAGGGAGTGCAAGTTAAATACTGTGTGCGTACGTACATAGGATTGAAGCAAAAGAGAAAGCTGTTAGTCAGTTAAAGTTAGCAAAGGCAATTTAGTCTTTTCCTAGGAAAGTCTGTTAACTCTGTTACTTTTTTTTATCTTGCTACTTGTGAGTGCTATAAAAGGGACAACTAGCTCTGATGCAGGTGTGTGGCTGTATTCTGTCGATTATGAAATAAAGGGAACGTTCTCTATATTTTTCCTTTGTTCTCCATGGACATTTGCAAGATTTTCTTTTGCTTGTTCTTTAGCTTTAGCTTGTAAATTTCCTTGGGATTTGTTCTGGGAGTGAGGCCTTGATTCTTCTTATTTGGTTTGGGTTACAACATTCTGGGTTCACAATCTCTATTTCCACAATTTTAGCCCAAAGTACCAAAGGCCCAGAAAAACTTTCTAATTATCAGCGGAGTATAAAAACCATGGGTAGTGTTTAGTTATAATTTTGAATATGGTTTTATATGTTTACTCTAATTTTTGTTGTTTTCGATGTTCAAACCGTTTTCTTTATCCCTGGGCAATGAGTTTTGATGTAAATTTCACAAATAATTGAGCGATGGAAACTATCTAAAGCACATACTTTTACAAATTTAATTTTGTCTTCTTAATAAAACAATATTATATGTTGAAAGTTTTCTATATCTAAAAGTGATACTAAATTCTTCATTTACTTGTTAAGTTCTGATATTTTTTTTAAAGAATTTATTATTTTATGATTTTTAAAAATATTTTATAATATAAATCCTTATTCTATACAGTAGTAATTTTTTTTAATTTTTTAAAATTTTTTATATTACATCATAAGGTTTTGATTTTGAAAAAAAATTTTGTACCTAAAACGTTGAAACGTGCCGTTTTATTGTTTTTGTGCACAATTGTAGAACCACAATCTTATTCCTAAGCCTTATTTTCTAGGCACTATAGATAGTGTCACGGGAATTCTTTTTACTCTAGTGGCGTCGCCCTGCGATGCGCCGAATTTTTGACCCAGCTAGCAATTCACTCTTCTCCTATTACTCTGCGCAACCTACAGAACTCAACTCAAAGAACTTTAGCACACCTTTCTCACATAATATCCATTTTATGAAGATCTCTACTTTCAACCCTTTTTCACCACATAAAAAGGAATATTAATCAATTCTCTGCTCGGATTCTTAGAGTTGCGAGGATTCAGATCCCCATGCTTTCATTGCATTCAGATATTGAATCACTTGACCTCGATCTTCTCTATCTCGGCCAACATGCCATAACGCCTCATTGCGCCTTAACATCATTCTGAGGCCTAAGTCTTGCTCCCTTGACATCTGCCCTATGGAGCTTCGCTCACTTACTATGCGTGCCACTGGGCACTTTTCATCGTGCACCTTAATGTACGATGACTCGCACTCACATGATCTCACCACTCGTACCGAGCATTGCTCTCGCACATTCTCTCAGTGCATTGGCACTCTCCCGTGCCTTTGGCTTCTTGCCAGTGCGCTCTTATGCTCCCGAGCATCTTCGCTCGTAACAAGACACTATTCTACGCCTCTTGCTTCAGCCTATACGCCTCTACACACTTAAGCATCCTGCTCGTAGCTTGGCATTCCCTCGTGCTGATGGCATTAGCCCGTGCGCTCATACACACTTGAATATCTCGCTCGTAGCTTGGCGCTCCCCGTGTTATTGGCATAGCCTATGCACCTATACCCTCTTAAGCATCCCACTTAGACTTAGTGCTCTCCTATGCCTACGGCCTTGTGCCATTGTACCCTCGTGTATATAGCATTTCGCTTGTCACTTGGCACTCTCCCACGCCGATGGCTTCATGCCTATGCTCTATTAAGTACTTAGGCGTTTTGCTTATTGCTCGGTGCTTGCTCACGCCGAAGGCTTTAGCCTATGTTCCCTTGAGCATTGAGCGACTCACTCTTTACCTGGCGCTGCCTTGCACCATTAGTCCCAATGCCTATGTGCACTTGCGGCCTCATACCTCCGCAAACTTGAGCATCAGCCTTTGCACATTCGAACAACTTTCATTATGCCCTCATTTGCCTATTTTGGTGCGCTGTGCTCGTATGACTTTGCCTTGTGTTGTGCGCAACTCCCGCATTTATAATGCGCTATGCATGCTTCGCATTGCAGCGTTCAATGCTCCGTATTGCGGCGCACTATGCTTTGTACATGCCGCGCCCTTCGTTTACCTATAAGTATGATTCTTGGCTCGCTCAAATACATTCTCGTCTAGCTCTTGCACCACGAGCTCTCCCGCTTAAGGTGTATGCCTTTCGCCTCAATATGCCTCGCTGGTTTTACCCTACCTTGGACTCATCAGGAGAACGGCTCCAGTTTTCGATCACCTCATACGGAGTGGTAAATCTTACTGTTTAACCACCCGCACCCCGTCGTTCCTAATTCTATAGCCATCCACCTAGACTAATCTTTCCCAACTAGCATACCCAAGATTTAGGATTATGACAAACCATCTCCACTTAAAAAAATATGCGCGCTCTTGCGCATGGGCTATACTCGAGCCTTAGGGTCGTTATAAACCACCCCTACTTGAACTCCTACACCCCACCGTGTTTAGCTCAACTGAAACTCTCTTCCACCCTAAGTATTTTGGTGCCTTATACACCTTTTAGAAAAAATACCTTACTTTTCACTCAACTTGATTACACTCATTTTGTGAGATTTTTTCCTGCCTACTATACCCAGCCCTTATTTATAGATATGCTTGATTTTAAGGACATTCTATACGACACATTCTGGTCTTAGTGTTCAGTGAAATTTTGTTCCTACTAGACTTTTTCTTTGCCTACTACCCAGCCCTTATTTATAGACATACTTGACTCTGAGGATATTCTATGCAACACCTTCTGGACTCAGCACTTGGCAAACATAGTCACAGCAAATCTTGAGCTACTCTGCAGTTTGTGTTCAAGTAGAGACTTTTAGCAATTTGATGAGATTTCTCTTCAGTACTCTTCCTTGGCCATTTACAAGAATCTTCACAACAAGGCTAACACTCATTTTTCTTTCGAATGTTCTTTGACTCTGATTTGGTGCACCTCTGCGCCAATATCTAGTGTAAGCTCCCTTTTGTTGGAACCTACTTGGGCATAATTTTGGCTCACCCTCAAGCCAATATCTAGATTTTCTCATCCAGTTTTAAAAGTTAAATACTCTTCTAGACTCATCAAATACATCGATCACCCTTAGTGTATAATGCTTCTCCTTGACTTCTCTTTGATAAGTGTGCAATAATTCTCTCATATTCGCACGAGTCATCTTTTTTACCTCTGAAATGAGCATCAGCGCCCTCATGTAATACTCTCAATGGTTGGATGTCCTACACACCTAACACTCTTCAAGTTGCCAGCATCGCTTCGCTAGCTCCTTTGGCGCCAAGAAACCACCCCCAGTTCTAGCTTTGTTCTGCGACTTAGCTTTTTTGGCCTTACCATTCTCAATTTGACACCCCCGCCATTGGTGTATCCAACTTTCTTGTCTTCTTGCCACCCTTAGGCTTATTTGCTCAGTTTAGGCTCCGAGCTTTATAGACAAGTAGCCATCTACTGTTGCGATGTATTTCCCCCAATGCGTGTACCAATAGGTCTAGCGCCTCGTACACTTTACATACAGTCTATCGCATGCGCTCATTAAGTGTTGTGCGCTTTCGAACCCAGGCGCCTCTACACCCTGTGTCTAACTTAACTCTAATTACTCTGGTTGCCCTTAAATTTTTCTTACCTGCTCTCTTTAGCCATTGCCATAGGCGTGCTTGAATTCCCGAGCACTCTATGCAAATACATTATGACTTAAGTACATGGCAAAAATCATCTCAGCATGTATTTTTCCCATTTTCTCTTCTTAGCCATTACTTATAGATATATGCAATCAATGACACTCTTATGCAGCACATTCTGATTCTGAGCGCTTGGCAAAAATCACTTGGGCATCTGTTTTTCCTACCTGCTCCTCTCAGTCATTGATCATGAATATGCTCAATTTTGACGACACCCCGTGCAAGCACATTCTAACCCTTAAGCGCTCGGTAAAAATAATCACAGCATCTCTGATTTGCTTTGGTTGCCTCATGACATAACTTCACTCCTACTCGAATGTAACTAGTCATTTTATTCCACCCCTAAAATGTTGATTGCCTTAAACACTGCTCGACTCTTACTCTTTATGCCCTTGCCACTCCTTGGCTCCAATATTCTCACTTTTTGAAGGACTTGACTTGGCTTTCTCGCAGTATGCTGCCTGAAGCCCACTTGATCACCCTTATATCAAGGTCCATTCTCATCCCCCTCAAAGTATAGCATTAGTAGCCTTAAGGTCTTCCTAGAAGTGATCATTCCCCCATGATTTGCTTCCTGAGACTTTTAAGTCGTCCTCCTCTGATCCATTCTCTTGCCTTTCCTGTTCAATACCTCTATCTCTATATCCACAGTATTTACTTGAGCAACAAGAGTTGGCTCATTAAACGCCATTGTCTCGACGACTTTCTCTGAGTAATCCCACTGATGCTTGATGGTGTCACACATCATTGTGCGTGTGTTACTTGCTGATAGCCATAACAAGAGTTTTGCGTTGCTTGTGGCACTGATACCCCCCTATCTGTGCCTTGTATCCCGAGCCGTGACATCTGATATCTTCGATTCCTTTGAACCTTAACTCGGATACCAATCTGTGCTGATACCCCTTCACTCCGAAACCAACTTAGAGCTATTCTCAGCTTGGTCATCTTAGCTCTGATACCAACTATCACGGGGCTTTTTTTTGCTCTAACAGCGTCGCCCCGAGATGCACTAAATTCCTGACTCGGCCAATAATTCACTCTTCCACTATTACTCTACGCAATTTATCAGAACTCAACTAACAGAACTTCAACACACCTTTCTTGCATAATATCCATTTTACAAAGACTTTTGCCTTCAACCATTTTTTCACCATATGAAAAAGAACATTAGCATATCCTCTGTTTGGCTTCTTAGAGTTGCAAGGATTTTGATCTTTACGCTTTTATTACATTTATACACTAAATCACTTGACCTCGATCTTCTCTATCTCAATCAACATGCCATAATGCCTCATTGTGCGTTGACATTATTCTGGGACCTAAGTCATGCTCACTTGATATCTACTCCATGAAGCTTCGCTCGCCTATTGTGAGTGCCATTGGGCACTGTTTGTCGTACACCTTAATGTACATTGACTCGAGCGCACATGATCTCATCGCTTGCACTGAGTATTGCTCTGACACATTTTCTCAGTGCGTTGGCACTCTCCTGTGCCTTTGGCCTTTTACCGGTGAGCTCCTACGCATCTGAGTATCCCCGCTCATAATGAGGCACTCCCTTGCTCCTCTAACTACAACCTGTGCATCTCTACACACTTAAGCGTCCCGCTCGTAGCTTGGCACTCTCTTGTGCCAATGGCATTAACCCGTGCGCCCATACGCACTTGAGCATCCCACTCGTAGCTTGGTGATCTCCCGTGCCATTGGCATTGTGATTCACAAATTAATTGTTATACCTAAGTGTAGGTAGTCTTATTATAGTATAGTCCAGTGAGTCCAAGTGTCGTTTCCACAAAGAGTGTTTTTTCAAGAGTTCAATTGGTTTATATCCAAGGTAAGGTACAATAGTAAAGGTCCAATAGCAAATGTAAAATATATGATAAATAAATTTTAAAAAAATAATTACCAAATAAAAATTAGATGCAAATTAAAATACTAAGGCTTTAGAAATTAATATTTTAGGATGATGGTTTGTAAACTAGATCCCATTTTATAACTCAATTGAGATAAA
>JAWDEX010202685.1:0-11423 GCA_035221805.1 Trichilia hirta
TTGTCAACAATGATTTTGTCCTTGGAGGCCATCTGCAAACGTAGAGCCTCTTTGTGAAGCAAACTATTGTTGTGCTCTTCCAGAGCACTCATCTGCATATTCCTACTGCCTTCATTCCCATAAGGATTCCTTCTATGCTTCCGACCATACTCTCTGCAAACAGAACAGAATATCCTCGCTGTTCCTTCCTTCAAATCAACATATGCCCACTTATAAGTATCGGCCCATTCCTCCCGCCACCTTTTCACCACCTTCTTCTTCCTTTTAGCTGGTTGTGTTTTTGAAATATCGTGATCATCATTAGGGAGTTGAGAAACCATCCCCTCCATCTGTTTGGTCTCGTCATGCTCTTCTGCAGAGGGTTGTCGTGGACCACCCATAATAGGAGTAGTCGCAAATGAAGGGTCATCGTCACCCGGTCCAATTTCCAGATCAATCTCTTCTCCGAGCTCCCTGACCACCAGGTGGTGCCTCTGTGCCTGCTGAATCAAGTTCATATCATCCATAGAGGAATTCATCCCTAATCCACCGACCGGCAGCAACATTCAGCATGACAATCTTACCCACAACTCCAATGTCCCAATAACACACTATCCATAACCACAAAGAATTTCCATAAGTTCATTGAAATTTAACAACAATTTAACGAAAGAGTTCATTCAATACTGTAAAATTTTAAAAGTCAAAGTTCTGAATCTAACATATTCGAGAAAGCACTATTACAATTTGAGGTTTTTTCTACAAAGCCACAGAGAATAAAGCACAAATAAAATACTTTTTTTTTTTTCAATCTTTTCCTACCATTTTATCAGCAAAATAAACAAGGTACCTAAAATAAGTAATTTCACTAAAAATTTAATGCCATTTGGGCTCTTCCCTTAATATATTTGAGTTATTTTCATCCATTATTCTCTTGATAACTCTAACTTGTGTGTGAACCATTACCTGGAGAACAGCAGAAAATCAAATTCAGCAATATATCATCTTATCCTTCCGTTAATCGACAAGCCAAAATCAATATAAGAAATAACAATAACAAGCTCACTTGTGCTATGAAACTACAAACCCATCGAAACCTCTCAGTTACTCACATCATTAACACTCAGCTTCCCATAACATTCAACAATTATTTAGAGCAGCAAACAATTTTGGTTTAGTTACTTATTCCATCCGAATTTCATTTATTTTCTCTCGGCAACCAACGAAAAATTCCCCACAAACACTCCCTAAAATCTATAATTAATCACTCTCCTCACTTAATCACCATATTACTATCAGCCACTACGAGAAACACAAAAAAAGATTCAAAACTTAATCAAAATCCTATAAGAAAAGCAATCCCAGAACTGAATAGGCAGCGAAAATCCAACTTTTGACAATACTGAGCAGCGAATTGCGAGTCTATGAAAATACCCAGAAACTAAAATCAATAGTAATCATGAAATACCTAAAGAATAGTAGACTTGAACAGGAAGAGACCAAGTTCTAGTCTCCAAAACTCGTTCTTTGGAGTCCTTTTTCTATTAAAAATAAACTTTTTTCCACTTCTTTTGCCCAGAGTTGATGTTTTCGATCAGATTGGTAAGTGATTCAGTGGTTCAATTTCCCTATGCAAACATAGCCATGGATAGATTACAGAAGTTGATTGTACGGAAGCAAAGAGAACTTCTTACCTGTTGTGTTCCTGTGCGTGGTTTTTTCCTTTTCTTTTATATTTAATTTTTTAACTTTTTTTTTAATATATATATATTTTTAGCATGTATCCAATAAGGATGCTGGAAGTTGTTTGACGTGCAGACTACAGATGAAAAAAGGAAGTTTTACCAAAAGGGCAAAAGTGGTAATTTACAATGACTCTACTGGTGTGACCTTTCGGCGCGTGTAACAACTTCCTCATTTATTCTATTATTTTCCTTTCTAAATATTGTTTTACACCTGAGTGAGTTTAATTTTGAGCAAAACCTTCTTATTTGGATTATTTTTAAGGGATATTTTTTATAATTTATGGGCATATCTAAGTGTAATCTTGTGGTATTTTATTCTATTAAATTTAATTTTTTTATTTTAATTAAAGTTTATGAAATTAATTTCAAATATATATATATGTTATTAGTGTGAATGAAATTTAAATTTCAAATAATTTTTTCTTAAATATTACAACTCAATAACATATATAATTTTTTTCTTAAAAAGGTAATTTGAAATGTTGAAATTCAAATTTTAAATACCTAAAGAATTATTTATTTTTCTAATTTATATCTAAAAATTCATTAGAAATATACGAGTATAATTAAAAATAGAGATATTTAAATTGATCTAATTTAAACTAATTTAATTCGCTACACTAATCTAATCCGTTAATTAAATTAGTTTAGATCGATTTAAAAAATATTTAAATTGATTTATAAATTGATATTTTAAAATTATTGTTCATAACTTAAATTTTAAATTTAATTTATTTTAAACTATCAAATCGCTATTTTTTTTCTTAAAATCGATCTTAGAAGATTAATGTAAATATACTTTGATATATATTTATAAAATTCAATTACTTGTATTTATTATTTTATTTGTATATGTTAATTTTAATTTTGCTAGAAATGATATAACATATATTAAAATTAAATTTTTTTTTCTTAAATTTAAAATACTCAAATTATAAGTGACAGTTTGAATTAAATCAATTTATAATATACTATTAGATTAGATTGAACTGTCTTAAAATTGGATTGAAAATTTAACTCAAACCAATCCAATTGTAGATGCTCATGCTTTAAACATAATGATGCTAAAATTTCAAAAAGTATTTAAATAAGATAATAATTTTATTTCTAAAGCATTCCCTTGTTTTTTTTGTCTTATTGTTGTTTATGAACTAAGTTTGTGGTGTATACTATGAACGTGAAATTGCTTTTAACATTGGGCCAGACTTGAAGCTAAAGTGTCCTTATTATTCAAGGGACAATATTGGCATAAACATACATATAAAAATAACTCCCATTATGGACCCTAGTGTTACTAGCGTACAAGTATTTTGTAAAACCAATTTCTTCATCTCCACCGTCTTCAGCTTTCCTGAACAACTCTCAAGCTGTAAAGCAAAACAAATAGATTAGCTAATCAAAACCTACTAGTTACCAAGATTTTGGCTAGAGATATCTTTGCTGAGCTTACGGTATTAGGGAGCAGCATCGGTATTGTCATTGGACCATCTCGCCCAGGGACTGGAGTGACAACAGAAGCAACTTGACATGCCTCCTCATAACAAACATCACCAGCCAAACGGTAAACGGCATCCTTATAGAGAGGCACAAACAAAAAACCAGCTACTAACTGGAGATAGACTGAAAAACAAGCATAAGCTGAGTAAAACCAACTTCTGCCCTCATTACAGTAGAGACAGAGATATTCAATGCGCATTCTGCAGCATATCTCATGCTTAAATGAGAAATTTATTAGTGCCACATGTCCCAATTTTTCTTTTCCAATGTTGTGTACACCACATTATTTGAGATAAAATTTTGTAAAATGTGGCATTACTCAAGTTAGGTTTCATTTGAAATTGTAACACTTTAAAAATAAAGCCAAAAAAGTGTTTAGTAACACTAATTTTTTGGTGAGCCCACTTATTTTTCAGTCAACATTTGAAATCTAATGCTTTTATCTTACGACACTTCGACTCGCTATCATTTTGAAAAGGGTAAAAATGTAATCGACAATTGTATGTGAGGGATAAAGATAAGAGGGCAAAGGTTGCTCACCTCAACTGGGTTTAGGCCAATATGGATTATTAACGCATCAGGTTTTATCGAGTTTCCCCGACCATATTTGGTTGCCTTACAGCTGAAATTATTATATCAGCTTCTCTTGTGATAACCTCAGGGCTCTAGAACGGACAATACTAATGGTAGCATCTTCTCTTTAAGAACATTAGAGAAACCGAATGGGCGCCTATGTTAAGAAAAGAGAACTAACAAATAACCGGAGTGAATAAAGAAACAAAATCAAGAAACTAGCTTCTGGCAAGTAAACATAATATTGGGATAGAACAATGTTACTTGGAGCAATAAAGCAGCAGGCATCCCAACAATATTGCTACAGCCAATGACAACAGCCTTTTTCCTTTGATATCAATACCATATCTATGCAACAGCTCTGCGCATTCTTTAGGCGTACGTGGAACAAGCAAGCTTTATGTAACTCGCATGGCAAGATGACCAAAGTTGAAAGGATCATCATTGAAGCCAGATATATAGTACTTCCTATTCAGAGGAGTCCTCAGGTAAATGCACTTCAAATGAATTAATGTCCACGGATTCACAAGCTTGTTTTCTTGTTGCATAAGCAAGTTGCAGAATCCTTCCTATCACCAGCAAGAATAACAGCTAACCCAGACAACTCTTCATCCTGCAAACTTCAGCAGCTATCTCTGATTTGCTTTGCCACTGCTTTTCCTTCAATAACCTTGGCAGATGACTCAGTAGCTATACTTGCTGGACAAGAAACTAACCAAAGCAGTCAAGGAGTATTAAAAATTTCATCTAGTGGATTAATAAAAAAAAACAACTGCAAAATTAAGTACAAACTAAATTAATTATGCAATACGGAAGCAATACTAGATATCGTTATAGTGTATGCCTAGAATTCACGAGACAAAATACTCTTAAAGAAAGGTTTGTTGAATAAATTAATAGAGATAAATCCAAAAAAATAAATTTGAAAATATTATTGATTGATTAGTGAATAAACTCACAAATAACAAACTTGTTTACAATACTAATAATCTTAATTTTAGTAAAAGGAAATATTCCTAATTTTAAGTAAAAAGTATTCTCTATAAATAAAGGAATAAAACACGAAGTTAAAAATTATAATCTAATTAAACAATAAATCAAATAAAATTTTTAAATAAACAACTAAATTAAATATAATTTAACTAAAACTTCTTAATTTTATTTCACCCTTATTTTTCATCCCACATCAATTAATACCATGAACCACTTAACACTATAATTAATTAAATATCATAGTAGCCCATAAACAGAAAGTCACGTGTCGTAATAGCCCTTTTGCACAAAGTGACCTAACTTATTTATTTATATCAAATAATTTTTATTTATATTAATAAATTATTGAATTATTTTTTAAATATAGTCTTTAGAATTATATAAAATTGATAAATTATTGAATTATTTTTAAAAAAATTTTAATTTTTAGTTCTTATTTTTATTCACTTTTTATTTTTAATTACTAATTTTAATTATAATTTGACCCATTTAAATTTTTAATAGCATATTTAATAATTTAGATCAAGTTGAGTTCATAATTTATAATTTTTTAAACTAAATATATTAATTTAAAATTTATAAATTATATTCTAAAATATTTGGATTAAACTTATTGAATATATAAAATGAATATAATATTTATATTATAAAAAATTTAATTTATAATTTTATATTTAAAGCATTTTTAAAAACGAATTTATTAAATATTGATTTAATGATAAACGTACAAAATTTATCCTTATTAAAAGAACACATATTTTATGCCACATGGCAAAGTCTTCGTAAACTATATGATGCTATTATCATGATAATTTGCTGTTCGCTTGCTTCCCAAACGTAGTAATAATAAATATGAAAATTTTAATAAAAATTAATTTAATAAAATTATAGTAAAAAATTATAATTTAAAGTACAATTTAATATCTTAAATTATAAAATTTCCTTATTTAGAATAATAACAAAGATATATAAATGAAAATATGATAAATTATGAGTTTTATTTGGTCTAAATGATTAAATATACTATATTTGAATAAAAAATTAAATGAGAGAAATTATAATTAAAATTAGTAATTAAAAATAAAAATTGGATAAGAATAAGTACTAAAAATTTTATATTTTTAAAATAATTTAAAATTTATTTTAATAATATGTCAATTTCATATGGTCCAAAAAATTATATTTAAAAAATAATTTAATAATTTATTGATTTTGAGTGGGGATTATTTTATATAAATAAATATATCATATCTTAATTTAATAATTTTAAACTTTTGAGAAGTTATATAATAAAAACTAATATCATTTTAATAACTTATATGATAAAAATTAATATCTATATTTTTATTAAGAGTGATATTTGTTACTTTGTTAAATTATAGGAATATTTGTCATAAATATTATAATAAAAAAGTAAGTGATATTTTTAATATTTATAAAAGGTAAGTGATATTTTTAAAAGTTATAAGGGTATTTATCTTTCTTCCATTTTTATATTTTAAAATTTTTTTAATATATTATTTAGATTTTAAACTTAATTTAATATTTTCACCAAATCTAAGAATTCAAGGACTAAAATTTTATTTATTCAATTATAAAATATATCAAGACATATGACTACACTATATATTTACTTAATCATAAATAATAAAACCAAAAATTTAAACAATGCTATAATAATTTAAATTAAAATTTCATTGACTATTATAGAGCAATAATTTTAAATTAATAAAAATTTTAAATATCAAATATTAATATAAAAATATATAATACACACTAAAAATTAATGTTAAGAAATACTGTTTTAATATTAGTTTGAATGCCAATGTTCATGTATCATTTAATATTGAGTCAATATTACTTGGACCAAAAAATCTCATTCCACTGAAAGCGTAAAAATTACAATTCCTATAGTCACTAATTAGTATAATACATCTTACAAGGGCAACTTTCCTGACCTCATCAACTTTACACGAAGAAGATCATTGTGACTAGCCCAAAAGTAAACCAATTTTCTTTACTCTACATTGGTGTTACATTTTATGTAACACCCAAAACTTATAGAATTTTCAAAAAAAAAAAAAAAACTAAAATACTTCCTTAATTTCCCAAGAGCAATGACTGATGACCCTATTGCCCATATTGCAGCTCGTCTCACATCTTTATTAATCTTTAATCCTTCATGTACATATGTGCAAAGTCTTTCGTCCTCCGCTTGAGGTTCTGTAAATATAGGAGATATGTACATATAAGGCGCATACTAAACAACAATAGCAAATAATTAAATAACTAAGACTTAGTAACAAGAGAATGGACTTTAATGCATAACCTTTAGCTCTTCATGTAGCACAACAAACAATTTCTTCAGCCTTTTAGGTTTCTCCAAGTCATTTCATTATTGAATGAAACGGGTAAAAAGAAAGGTAAGCTAATGTATCTATACGCATAGTTACTTCAGAATTCCTACATGAGCTCTAGTTTATGATCTTGTCATTCCTTCCTCAGCTTTTTTCATTTCTCATTAAAAAATTTTCATCCTATCAATACAACCCATGAAATTATGGTTTCACATTTCTCACATGTTATTCTAGGAGATAAACCAAAATGGACCAGTGACGACTCCGGCTAAACACCCCAATGATATTGAAAGTCAAAAAGAGAAATGGAAACGATGAACTAGAGCGTCCAGTGGAGCACGAGCAACAGAACATCGGGAAAAGTTTGCACAATTTCGAGAGCACCTATTCTATGATCTATGTTTTCAAATGTAATCAAAATGATTTAAGGAACTATGATAAAATGGTATGTCAAACATCTGAGCAGCCCACACAACACCCCAATCCTACTATTCTATGTTCCCCATAATATGGCCAGCAAAGGACTCGCTATCCATCAAAATTAATTGGTGGCGGGCCCTTAACTTACCTCCCTATCTACATGTATATATCCAGAAGAATGTTTAACCCAGATAGATGTATACCGGTCCACACTGATACTAAGAGTCCTTCAATTGCCCCAGGAGCTTAAAATATCTTTCCCGGTTCTTCCCTTTTGTAATTTCGACGTCCTTCCCTAGTTTATAGAACCTGCTCCTACACATATTAGACATCATGTTGAATATGTCAAACCACAGCAATTTTAAAAGCAACAGTGTACTGAGAAAAATCCTTACCTGTAGCTCTCTAGGGTGTCGTATAAAGATAAATAACTATTATACTTATCACAATACTCCTGCATATACTCTTTATACCTAAAGAATACACAAATTTAGTCAGAAATCGACATTAACAACACAATAATGAATAAACCATGATGCAGAGATAGAAATCATTAAGGTGCAAGCACAAATAAGATTACTTACTGAGAAAATCCTCTGGTTCATCCTTCTCATATTTGTAATAAGAACAAGTGTCTTCACCTGAGGAAGATTCTCTCCTCTTTTGACCACTATCACTGCTCTCCGTCCTAATTTTATCCTTGTTTCCATCAACCAAGTCTGCCATTGCATTAGAAGCCTTTTGTGTTTTATTCTCCTTCGCAGATTGGGATACTTGTCCACGTTTAGAATGATGTCACAAAGCAGCAGAGGTTGCTTTCTTGTGGCTTACTCCATTACCTTCCAGACCACCACCTAGTCTAGCTCCAGATTCATTCTGTCTGGACTTGCTACTTGCATCCACTGATTTCATAAACTGGGACCCAACTTCAGCATTGTCTACTCTTGAGAGATAATGTGACTGAGATTGCCCAACTCTCTGGTGAGTTCTTGTTGAATCTTCAACGTGATCTTCTGGAGTCATCTTCATCCCAAACTCAAAATTGGGAGGAGATGTTTTTTCACTCTCCAATGTGGACTTTCCAATCAGTTTCCCTCTGCTTAAATCAGGATTATAATTATCTGAAGTGCTTGACTTGTCGTCAAATTGTTTAAATGAGCCTTTCCTATCAAATTGCTTCTTAATTGGTACCTCGTTAGGAAGTGAGTCATGGAGTTCACCTAAATCCGACTCTGAATACTTTCTTTGGAGTACACTGTCTTTTCCATTTCCATTATGTGAGCTTGAAACCTGCCCAGTCTCATCGAATTTTTCCACCATTTCCCCATGTTTCCCATTGCTGGAATCAAAAGGCCCTGAATTCTTAGCTTTCGCACCATCTTCCCCGAAATTTCTTGATCCTTTTTTCTCCTTCACAAAGCCGTCCTCATTTTGTGTTTGAAAACTCTTTTCAGAGATTTTATGGCAATGTTGATTTGGTCTTTCTGCTGTATCATGAGCCATCGAATGTCCACTTTGATCAAAAGATTTTCTACCTGACTGCTGAAAATTAGAGTTATGTCTTCCACGAATCTCCTGGTTGTATCCCTTTTGGAAGACAAAATCAGCATTCTTTTTCCAGTCAACTCTACTAGTAACTTGGGTGGCAAATATCCTTGTCACTTTGATCAAAATCAGCAGGGCCCTTGTAAGGCTCTTCAATGGATCTGTTATGAGACAAATTGTGTGGATTTTCAAGGAACTCAGTGTCCCTTCCCTCAGATATTGGTGGTAGAGTCACGGTCTCAAGTTTTGATCTTTTCCCTCATTCTGATATATCTATCATCAATATGCTTCGAATGGACCTTTTTCAATTTATTTCTGCGTGTCCTTTCAGGAGTGTCAGGCCTCTCATGCTGGAAGCTATCCTTGATAATTGTTTCTTTATCATCGAACAAATTCCCTATTTAAGTTCGGCGCTCTCGAAACTCATCGCGATCAGTTATGTTTTTGTTCCCCTCTGTTCGTTCAGTATCTTCACTGGGAGCCAAACTCGTTTTTACAGCCATGTCAATATCCTGTCCATCATCAGGCGATTCTTTCTCAATGTCAATAGCAGCAGATACGTCATCTTCTCGCTTCTCATTTATCTCATTCCGCAAAGTTTTACTGTCATTGCTTTTCCATGGTATAGGCAACACTGACAACCCAGGTTCAGAGGTCAGTATATTATGCTTGGGCTCTTTGTCATCATCACTAGTCATGATATCCACATCCTCGTCAGAAGCCTCCTTGCTGTAGGAAGAAGCATCACTTTCACTATCACTGCTACTACCTGCTCCACTTCCTGCTGGCTTTTACTTCTGCTTCTGCTTCTGCTTCTACTTCTACTTTTACTTCTACCGGGGCTTCCATTGTAGCTGCCGTCACTTTCGCTATCACTGTCACTTCCACTATCACTAGAGCTTGCTGCATGCCCTTCACTACTGTCATACTTTTTTCTCACCAATCAAACCAGGTGAACGATGTTGGACATAAATTTTTTCCAGAGAAATTGATTCTTTTCCGAGTTTAGAGTTTGATTGAACCTGTTCCTCAATTTCACCCACAAGATCATTCTTCACATAGCTCGGTACTGGAGCAGGTGTCTAATTGTGGATGTTTTCAATAAATGTCGTTCACTGATGATTATCTTCAGGGGAACTGGAAAGATAAAGTACACATACTAAGCACAGGGTACTGACAAATTTCCAAAATAAATATGCACAAATTTGCATGCAGATGCAGAGCCACGTACTCAAAAGAGAATGCGTGCGGATTCAACAGTAGACTAGCTAACCATACCATACCATCCATGAAGTTCTTCAGTTACAGAATTTAGACTATAGTGGCACGAAATTTGATTTATTGGGCTGGTACAGGGGATGATTAACAGGGACACAAGGATGATTAACTAATATTCCAAGCAAGGTCTAACACCAAACTGAGATAAGCATGAACAAAATTGCAAGGTATTGGGATGAAATTTTCCATTATCAAAAGAAGACGTCCCATTCATCTAGACAGATGGACCAAATGGTGAAAACCATTGAGTCATGCCCAGTAGACTCAAAGTTAAAAATTAAAAAGCAAAGAAGCAAAGAGATTATTAACATTCAGTATGTAATAAAATGAGTCTGACATGCAAGCACATATAAAATCATGCAAGCACATATAAAATCTCGGAGTTACTAAAACATACGTTCACTCTCTATAAGATTTGAACTGATAAGCTGTCTCTCATAATACAAAAAGTTAAAGGTGTTATAGCCTGCAGTAAAATGCTTAACATGCTCCAAGTTTCTGTTTTCCTGATTTTATTTTCTTCGTATAGAAGATATCTTCCACTTTCAGAAGAAGGCTTTTTTTAACTGCCCAACTCCACTCCTGGTTTCAAGAAGTAACTTCCTTGAGCTTGTAAAGTTTCAATCTGATGACAAATTAAATGAGAAGGCATAAGATTGCATACTATTATCAGAACAAATTCCATTGAGGATTTTTCTCAACTAACATTTTTAATGATTGGTTCTATCTTCTTTGCAGAACTGGGAGTTACATCTCCGACAGCTTTCTCCAAGGCCTTTAACAAACATACCCAGAGTGAAAGAGAGGGGGGAGAATAAAAATGTCAGCAATAAAAGAAAAACGATTGAAAACAATGAACTATGAAGCAAGATTACACAATGATTAATTAAGCATGAATAATCTACTAGCAGCAAAGAAAGAGAAATATTGATTTACATTTTCTATTCAAAGTTTGCTTTTAGCTAACCTTTAATCTCCTCTTGGGATTCTCCATAAGCAAAGTAATCAACATAGTCTTCAAATCAGTCAGCTTAGC
>JAWDEX010202696.1:0-11422 GCA_035221805.1 Trichilia hirta
TAGTTGTTTAATAATTTAAATAAAATATTTAAATTATTTTTATTTAATTTTTAAAAATAAAAATAAAATAAATTTTTGTAAATTTAAATTATAAAATAACAATAAATTCATAAATTTTATAAATATAAAATAAAAATATTTAAAATTTAATTTTTAAAAATTAATTTATAAATTTTTTAATATAAAGTATTATAAACTAAAGTATTAAAATTATAAATTAAATTTAAAATATTTTTTTATTTTAATTATTTTATTTTAAAAATTTATATGATAAAAATTAAAAATTTATATAATAAAAATTAAAAATTTATGTAATAAAAATATATAATTTTATATTTAAGAAAAGAGGTTTTGTCACTCTGCTAATTTATAAGAATATTTATTATAAATATTTTGACAAGAGATTAAGTAATATTTTAAAAATTTATAAATTTTTTTTATTACAAATTTTTTGATAAGGTAAAATATTATTTCAGAAAATTGTAGGAGGTATTTATCATTTTTTTTTTTGTATAATAATAAAAAATAATCATAAAAAATATAAATTATTTAATTTTTATTTTTGAGTGATTGTCAAATCAATTTGTAAATTTTTATTTGTAAAGCAAAAATTCTCTTTAGCACTATTGATTTTTTTTATTTTTTTGACTTTATGATTGCAAGAAAATTCTACCTAAAGTACTCAATAGAAAAAGATGAATTTGAATTGGGTAACCATAAAATATGAGTAAACCCATAATCAATTAAGATACCTCCATGTTAATACAAGTTAAGGAACAGCAAAAGACTTTACCTCACATGGTATCCAATGAGAAGATTCTCAAGAATATATATATATATATATATATATTTGAAGTGTTTGCTTTTGGAACCATATTTTTCCTTTCACTTTTTATTTATTAATTTAATTTTAATACGTGGCAAGAGGGGACCATAATAGAAACCACTACTCACACAGTGGATAATCCTGTAATTTCAATACTCCCAAGACTTATTATAGGTACCTGCCACGTCATCAATCCATATTAAGCCATCATTAAAAAACTTGCACCGTTGGATCATCATCGATTGAAGGAGTCCCTGCCGTCGATTTCCTCAAAAAGAGAAAGGAAAGTTCATCTAAGAAAATGTTCAAGCTCTCTCATAAAATCCATCTCTCAAATCTTGTGGGTATTATTCCCACTACCAAATCAACAGTTCTTCCTGTTAGTTGTTGTTATTAAATCAGTGAGTCGGTGACTCAGTGAGTGACGTGTTTATTTTTTGTTTTGTTTTATCTTTGGTCTGAAAATCTGAAGAGTTAATGGCAGCTGAAGAGGTTAATAAGCTCCCACCACTTCCACCTTATCCTCAGGTACATCAACGAACTCTTCCAACAACAAAAAAAAAAACCAAAACAAAAAAAAATAATGGAACTTTTTTTTTTTTTTTTTTTTTATGATTTTTGCTATAATTGATCTGCTATTGTTTTCAACTTGGATTATCTTTATTTTTATTTTTTGCTGGGTACTGAAAAAACGAATTGGGTTTTCTGAGAAATATAGGCTGTGACATGTTGTTTCTTGGATGTTAATATGAAGATGAGCGCTGTTCAACGATTACACATTTTTTTGTCTGGTCTCTATTTTGCATTTTAAAAAGAAGGGTGTTATTCGTATCAAACTATGTACTATACCCCTTTGTTATTTGAAACTCGTTTTGACATGAGGAAAATTATGAGGGAATTCTGCATCAAACAAAGATTTTACAAACGAGCTTCATTTACTTCGAATTTTTCTGGTTAAATTTGAGATTTTGAGATATTTTCTGAAAATTCTGAGATCTTTTTTGCCGTAATGAAATTATAGAAAGTATCTCCATTGACCTTAGATTTCAGCATGCTTTACCTATAGTGATGGTTTTTGGTAGATGTTTGAGTGGTAGAGTGATATAGATTTTGTGTTAGCCAGTTAAACAATTGTTATTTATGTCCCTTTTACTGCTTATTTGTAACTTTTCTGTAATTTGACGAGAAAAATGTGTACGTTTTAAATTGTTTCTATAGATTACAAGGCTAATATATCTTCCTTTGAAATTTTTTGAAATTATTTTCACTGTTTCAGTTGTGTGTTTATTTATGTGTAGTTTTGTAAGTCACAGTTTTTATCTTCGTAGATGATATTGTCAGCCATTGAAGCATTGAATGAGAAGAACGGCTCAAACAAGACGTCGATATCAAAGTACATCGAATCAAAATATGACCTGCCAGCTGGGCACACAACACTCCTATCGCACCACCTAAACAGAATGAAGGAGACTGGGGAGCTGGTGTTTTGGAAAAACAATTATACGAAACACAACCCTAATGCACCACCTAGGCGTGGCCGTGGTAGACCCCCCAAGCCAAAGGTTCCGTTGTCACCGGGCTCAGTCCTGGCTTCAGCTAGGCCTAGGGGTCGTCCACCTAAGGACCCCAATGCTCCTCCCAAGCCAGTGAAACCTGAGGTGTCAGCAGGGACCGGTAAGCCAAGGGGACGCCCCAGGAAGATGGCAAGGCCATCTGGAGGAATCAGTGGGACAGCTAAAACTACAGCAACAGTGACGGGGGCTGGAAGGGGTAGAGGCCGGCCTCCAAAGGTGAAGACTTCATTGACTGAAGAGAGTGTCGAACAATAAGACTTTTTAGTTTTAGTGGTAACCGCGGCGGCGGCGGCTCACTGTTTTGTTGTCTCTGTGCTTATAGAATTGGTGGTGGTGTTAGCTTTGTTATTGTGTTTAAGTGCAGTGTAGAATTGGATGTGTAGTTGATGTTGAGGCTTTCCGACATGCAGAGGACGATTGATGCTAATGATGATTTGGCTTAATTCTGTTGTTTTCTCCCATGATTTGCATTAATTTGTTAGAGTTATTCAGCTTGAAATATTGACTTTATGAAACTGATTGTAACACTTTGAATTTTTGAAAAACTGTTCAAAATTAGCAAATCTAGCCTGACCTAAGTGTCTTAGTCTTAGATGCCAATTTAATCTGAGAAACCGTTCCATTATTGACTTGCATTTTTTGATGCTATTGACTGATTAAGAATGGTTATAAATATTTTATCCATACATAAGAATTGTCCAGTAATTGGAGCTTTTATAACAAATAAACCATGATGTTTTTTGTTTATAACTAAATCCTCTGTATCTATATATTGTTTGGGTTTGCTATTATCTTACAGAGGTAAGTTTTAATTGAAAGTCAAAAAAAGGAGGTGTGGGTTTGGTTTTAAGCCTCTATTTGATCTCACGATGCGATGATTTGAAGTAGTAATTATTGTAAGATAAAACTTTTTGAGTGATAAATATAAATGTAAAATTATGTAAATCTTAAAAAAGTTAAAATAATCATATATTTTTTAATTTTGCTTTGAAATTAAAACATAAGCAGACAATTCCAAATGAAACCTATGAAAGAAAATGGCTGAAGACGAGACTGAGACTGAGACTGAGACAAGAATTTATGATTGATATGGGATGAGTATTAAGTATTTATTTGTATCATCCCAGCAAAACAAAGTAAGAACCTCGTACTGCCGTCGAAACTCAACTTGTTTTGACAAGGACCAATCGGCAATTGTAGTACTAATACTCTTCGATAGCAACAGCATCGGCATCGGCATCATCTTTTCTTTCATGTTCTACTATGATCTCTTTTGTCTTTCTAAAGTTAACGGTCTCGCAGGCGGACTCTTGACTTCGTGTGGGTCACCCTCCCTCGTATTTCTTTGGTTAATAGTACGGTACTTTAATGAATTTCAAATTCCAATTATTATAAAATATAATAAAAAATTTAGTGTTATTAAATATTTTTTTTATTTTATTTTTAAATTATAATTCAAACAACGTAATATCAAACAAAATTTTAATGACACTTTCTCAAAAAATCATGCCTAAATGGTAAAATTTAATATGTAAGAATTTTTGTTTTTGAAAACTATTAATGCATGGAACATATTGGGCGAAACTTTGAGTTCGTTGGTTCTGAAATGTTGCAATATTTTTTTACTGTCAGCAAGCTCTAGAATCTTCAAAGATTCAAAAATGCAAAGAATCTGTGTAGGGAAGGCATTGACAAAAGCAATTGTGATGATTCCATTGCATTTGCATTGGTAAAGAGAGAAGTGTGTGCAGTCAAGTCAACAAACAAACTCCTGACAGCTTGTGCTTGTTGGAATTGGCGATTTGACTTGTCTCCGCTCAATTTCGTCCGTTGGGTTTTGACTAAGTTTTAAGTTGAGAGTTGGCCCGTTTTCTTTATCACAATGGAAATGGAATGGAAGATTTACTCAAAAGATAAATAAAGAGAGGGATTTGCATTCACTCGTCCCACTTATTTAGTATTAATTTCTCAATGTCTTATTTATATGAGATTAATCAATCAATATTAACTTAATTATATGGTAAGTTAAGTGTTAACTGATAGATCTTAATAGGTGTATACATATTTTAATGAAAAAAAATATTAATTACACTTTAGTAAAGAACACGAGTTCAAATCTTACATTGCACGCGATTTTTTCACTGTTTGTGGGAAAAAAAATTTTATTTATATAAATAGCATGTCAATAATTTTTTTATTATTAAAGTAAATTATTCTCTAATTTGTAATTAGATTCTCAGTACAAAATTTTAATAATATTAATCTAAAATATTTTTTCTAATAAATGTATGATGTAATCTTTTTTCTAATAATATTAATATTAATGATAATTATTTAAATTTTTATTTATGATTAACATCTAAAAAATATCAGTAGACCAGACATTTAATTTGGATTTGGGAGTTAACTTTATGACAAAGTTTTAATAACATCTATATGAATTATAATTCTCACTTCTGATAAATTTTTAATATAATATCAATATATAATAATATTATATTATTTTAAAAAATAAACTTAATGACATAAATGAGAAATAGTATACGATAATATATATCAAGTCTGAATTTTAGTAATTACACATGTATTTAATTTTTACGCAAAGATATTTTAGCTTTTAAAATTTAAAGTTTTAACTTTAATTGTATTTACTTTTTAAATTTTCACATAACATATTTTAATTTACAAATAACTTGCACTAATTTTTAGTCCTTATCACATGTGTTAAAGTTACCCCAGGCGTATAGTAGCGAAGCTCTACAGAGAATACCGCTTATCCCATCACTTAATCCTAATCGTTAGGAAGTATGCCCTTTTGTTTTATTTGTGTTGTCCCGTCCCTCGCAATCGCATCATCGCTTGGAATGGAATGGATAATGCAAACATCATTATCGCATGGGATAAAATATTGCAGGCAGAAATGCAGAAAAACTTCCTCTGCAGTTCAATCCTATTCTATTATTTCGTGGCTTTTGAGATGCCATTGGAACTTGGAATCTTTTGCATGACAGCACAAAATTTGCATATTATGCCTTTTAAATTAAAGAAATATAATTGATATAGTGCTGGTAAAAATTAAATTAGTTATAATATGATCACGTCTATACGTACAAAAAATTTATACACAAAATTATTTGGATAAATAATACATAAATTTACTTTTTTTTTTTTATTTTTATTTCTTCAAAAATATATGAAGAATTCTTTTTACTACTGATCAATTTCATTTTTAAAATTTTTTAACGTGGAATAAAAAATTTATTGTTCAGACTATGATCATATGAAAAATAAAAAAAATAAAAAAAAAGTCATGAAATGAAAGTTGAAAATGGCTAATTTATTAAACAAATAAAATGATATTGTCCTATGATTACTTTACAAATTAAATAAGTTCTCCCCCAAGAATTTCTTTTCATTTGATAAAGAATTTAAATTGTATATATATGTTATTGCAAAATATCAAACAAAAGCTATTATTCTCACAATTTCCTGACAAAAGATACAAGATTAGAAGCAAAAATGCAACCCAGTTAGTTGCTTGCTTGAACCACAGCAAAATAGCATCTCAACTACAGCGGTATAACTCCTCTACTTCAATCGAATAGCCACAGCGTCATCTCTTCATTCGCGCACAGTTCTCCGCATCAATACTTTGATCCCCTAGCAAATATACCCACTCATGCTCTTCTGTTTGTGCTACTAAAAGAGCATGTTATTTAGCATCCTGTCTCCCTGATTGCTGATATTGCATTGATTGCCGATTATTTTGATTAACATCAACCCTAGTATTTAATCTGTTATTCTTTGTGTTTTGGATGTCACTGGATGTTTATGAAGACAAACTGTCCACATGGCGGTTGTTCAACCTTTGTCGAGTTACGATGGATGATAGAAGCTGTTACCACCTAGATGTCGATTGTGCTTCCCTTCTTTTCTTCTCATGCTTCTCTTTTCTCCCACTACAACAGAAAGGGTATTTAGCCACGTCAATAAAAGCCGCTAAAAGAAGAAAATGTCATCCCCAAAAACTAAGCAATAACAATAAATTCCCCGTCATGGCGTTGCTATAAGATCCCCTCAAAAGATAATAACAATGCCAATAAATTCGACGCTAAATATTTTCTTTCGCAACGCAACATATGTCACAGAAATTCATCGTTAAAAAATAGCATCGCTGAAAGTTTCCCCATCTTTAGGTGCAAAAAATTTATTTAGCGACGATATTTGCATGTGTCACAAAAAGTATACAATATTGTCATTGAAAATCATTGATCAAATTTTATAATTAAACATTAGTGGTGCCTGTATGTCGTCGATGAAAGTGCATTTGGCAACACTATTATTGGCACAGCTAAATACCTAATGCGATGTCATCAACATGATGGCATTGCAAAAAATATCTTTAGCAACTCCTCTTGCGGCGTCGCTAAATGTATTATTTGATATATTTAGTATTTTATTATCAATTGCATTTAGTAGAGGCATTATGAAGTTGCAAAAAGTTTATTCATGGCATTGCTGAAACTTGTCTTTGAAATATATTTTTAAATTAAATTTACATAAATTTAAAATATCAATATTTTCAAACCTAAAATAACAATTTGATTATCAGTTATAGTAATTCAATTTCAATTAAAAATATAAACAATTTAAATAAAAATTATGTAAACAAAAATTATTTTAAATCACACACCAACATATCCATTTAAAAATAATATAAATGTCCCAATTCCAAATCAACTCCAATTAAAATTCATAAATTCTTTTAAATTTAAAATCGTAAATTTACATGTCTAAAGTGACTTGTCAACCTCTTCTTCATGAATGTATCCGAGTCCCTAAAAAAGATAGAGAAAGAAACAAATATAAAATTTTAAAATATATAAAAACCACCAATTTTTAAATATAACAACCACAATTTCTATAATTTTTATGAAAAACATCTTAAATTCATAAATCAACTCTTGTCTAAAGTAAAAAAGATACGGTTAAATTATTTTAAAAGAGATATGCATTACGGTGATAAACCTTATTTGGACAAAGTTAATTCCACACACGCACTTCAGAATTAGCAAAGATAAGACATTCCACAAGCAATCAGATAGAAATATTATGCCTAGGAACTATGCATTACAAAATTTACAAACTTAATAATTTAATTGGAATAGTAAGAAAATTAAATTTTGATAAGTGTACCTTTCTACTATCTAAATCAACTCTTAGAATCAAAGTTAATAGCCAGAACATGCATGTTTAGAAATTATATTGATATAATTTGTACAATATTCATTACTTAATGCACACTTGTTCTCTTAGTAACAAACTAAAATGCCACAACAGACATATTAAAGACTTTTAAAAAATAATTAATTACCAGATCTCCCATTAATATTTGAACTTATCGAAGCTTCAAATATAAATAATAAAAATTAAACTAATTTTTCTATTTTAAACACAAGTTGATAGCAACTTAAATCCAAAAGGAATTTAAGCACTAATCTTTATAGATTGAAAATTTTAAATCATCGAATCACACGAGAATTAAAAGGTACAATCTATAAAAAGAAAACAATCAAAATCATTTCACAAGCAATAAAGTTTCAGTTCATTAACAAAAGGACTAAATCTTCAATAATTGGCAAATATAAGAAATTGACACTTTAATATCCCATTTGGCCTCTGACCATAAATATACCCCAAATAAACCACAGGCTATGTAAACGATATAAAATGATTATATATAAATCTATTTTCTAATTGTAAAACTATAAGTTTTATGAACATTTAATGGAAATAAAATATTTAAAAACCTTACTAATCAAGAGGCCTAGATAATAAATCATGTTAAGCCCTTACTTATAGGTTAGTTTTGGTAGCAATTGTAGTAAGTGCCTTATCAACAACATAAATGAAAATCTATAACACTAACATGGAAAAACTAAACTATACTAAAATAAGAATTCAAACCAACAGTGTATTTTTAAATTAGTTGCTATTGATATTCATCTTTGTAACAAGCCAACTTAGTCAAAATGTCCCTTTTCAAGCTGGTGATAAGGTAGAAATCCTTCTCTCATTTCTATTTTCTTTGCATGTTTAGATTAATTTTTCCATCAACTACCAAGTCTTTGAGACCTCAAAGCACAGCTAGAACACTGCCTTGAGAAGAATACATACATCTCAAAGGTATGAAAAGAGCACTAAAAGGACCAAAATGCTGGAAGGAACATCACTATTTAATTTTAACAAATCAGTTTTGAAATTGATGCTGATCATTCAAAGACTGCTTAAGAAACAATAAAACAACTCTATAATTCCATAAAGATATGTTCTTATTTGGAGGATTTTAATATTTCTTTGATTATAATATTGTAATATTGGTATATGCCCTAAGATCCAATTATGGTTTCGGATATTTGGTATATTTATTTATCATGACATTGTTAGCTTAATATAATATTTTATTATTATATATATGTGTATTTTAATAAATATAATAATGTCCTTAAAATAGAAGGTTTAATTAGTTGAACACTATTTTTAAATGTCCTTAGTCAAGTATTATTATGTATAGGATAATAATAATACATTAAGACTTGTATGTATAGTGATTGATGACAATATGAGATGTATCATAATATGAGATATAAAATTAACACATAAGTATAAGTTAGAGAACTAATGTACTGGACTAATCCGTCATGAGAACATTACATGAATTGTTATATAAGTATCATAAGTGATTCTTATAGTGATAATAGTGTATGTGATCTTTTGACTCGAGATCATCACGGTTCCTAATATGATAAATGATATATTTTGATATTTTCAAATGTCATTCGTAATAGAATAGACTATAAAAAAATAATTGAATATATCATAAATCATATAGAGGGATATGTTTAATCAAGATAGGATTTGTTCCTCTTACATAACAGGAGTGATACCTTTGAGCCTTTTGATTGAGTATAATTATGAAAATGCTTGGCTATGCTCAAATAAATCAATAAAGGGATATTGATCTCATTTGATTGGATAATTATACTATAGATATCAAAAAATCATAAAGATTAAACTTTTGAGAGTGACAGATTCCATGTCTTGTGTTCAATTAGGTATCAAGAACAAAGGAATTAAACTATATGGTAATATTAGTTACGGATTAAGGTGATGATGGACCATTCACATTCTCATTACTTGAGTAGTTATAATGTATTGTTAGACACCATTCATGACTAATAGTACTATAATTAGATTATAGTATTATTGTCAATATTTTGAGAACTTATTGGGTCATATGTAAGATCGAGAATAATAGATGTATAAATTTATGAGATGAATTTATCAAGTTCTTGGACTCTTAATATAAATTAGATATTATATTTAGAATGAGTTTATTAATTAAGATTAACTAAATATGTTAGTTAAACTTAATTAAATAGATTAGGCTTTAAGTATAAGGCTATATCTAAATATAAACAATAGACCATATTTGCTTATTAATGGGTTCATTGAATCCAAATCCATAGAAACCTTAATTTATATTATAAAAGAACACATTTTGATGCATTTTACAATGGTGTGCCTAGGGTTATATTTTTGATAAGAGCTTTTTTTTGAAAAAGAAATAAGAAACAAACATAAAAAAGAGCCGAAAAAGGGAGTTAACACTTTGAAGTTCTATTGATTCTCGGTTGTGTAGATACCATAGAGACATGAGTTTGAAGATTTGCATTTTAGTGGTTCATCAAGTTAATCAGTTAAAAAAGGTATGAATTTAGAACTCATAAAATATTAGGTTATCGCATAGATCCCTGGTTAAATTTGGGAAATTTTAAAATTTCATTGTGTATGTATGCAATCCTATTTCCTATCATCTAACTTATCAAACTTAATATAATAGTTTACTAAATTCAAAGTTCTAAAACTCTATTCAAACCTCTATGCTTTACCACTATAGTTTTGCAGATTAGAAAAGAGACCTAATATTCCTGAGCTAAATAAAAGAAAAGTGAAATATTGCTGCAATTATAATTAAATACAGATTCGAGAACATTGGCATTTTGAAGTCTTTAAATAGCAAAGAATAGTGAACCAGGAGGCTTTAAATTCTAGAGTTACATCTCAACACATAAAACAATAATGTTTTTCCATTACATTTTTCATTCTTCAATAGTAGTTTGTTATCATTTATTAAATTAGTAAGCTTATTTTACACATATTAAAATTCAAAGTTGAATATGCATATAATAGGATAAAGCCAACAACGTATCAAAATAGATTAAAGATGATTTGATGTACCATTTTAATAGAACCTTTCTGCCCTCAATTATGTTCAATCTTTCAAGATGCTTTGTCTTGTCCAACATATATGTTTATCAATCTTTTTTTGGGGCATTTTTTGCAATTAGGTATCTTATAGAAAAATATGCCAAATAATTATAACTAAAAATGAATTATATTTATAATTTAAATTGCCATTTTTAATTTTAAAAGAGAAAGAGAGAGAGAGGATGAACTGGTGATAAGAATGTGGGATCTACTGTACTGCAATAGTAAATGAATATATTCGAATTTGGGTCATTTGGAGTTTTAGTAAACTGCCATTTAAATTAACTTTAGATTAATAGATAATTAACTTTAATAACATCACCATAATCCTGTCAATGCTTTATACCAATGGTATACACAAAGCATTACAATAAGTCCAAACTGTCGCATAAGAACAATTTCCAATTTTTAACACCAACATTCAATTCAAGAAGAAACATACATGACAATGCTAGATTAAATAAAAGAAAGTGATAATCATTTTACCTACATTTGGTGACAACATAATGCTATTTGTGGCTACCAAAGAAACAAAGCTCGGGAATAAATTTGTAACGTAATGCCGAAGATCAAAATAAATTCTTCAAAATCAAAATCAGACAATAAGAAAACTATTTTAAAGAGAAAAATAGAGAAAGAATTAGTGTACGTGAGAAATAATAGAAAGAATCAAAGAAAGAAACAATAGAAT
>JAWDEX010202707.1:1035-11420 GCA_035221805.1 Trichilia hirta
TTTTCTTCTCTTATTTAAATATTTTTAACTAATAAAAAAAAGTTAAGACGACTAAATATTTTTAATATTCTCCTTTTCTTAGTAAAATTGTCAATAAGGATAAATTTTTAAAAAATTAAAATTTAAGATCACTATTTTTGATAATTTCTTTTTTATACGAAAGTTGTGGGGTGCTTAATACCTTTCTTACACTTAATCAACCCCCAAAATTTAAAATCTAATTTTTTAGATAATTTATCTCACTATTATTTAGGTAGATAGATGACAACTTTATTTTTACATTTAAAATTTAGACGACATCAATATACAGTAAATTTGAAATTCTAAATCAAATAAAATTACAATTTCATGCTTAAAATTTATTAGAAATCTTATCAAAAACTTGATTACGATATAAGGATGTCGTGAATGTCATCAATTACCAAAAATCCTAATTTACTTTGAAACTCTAGCTTTTGTTTTGATACAATTTCTCAGCCAAATCCAAAAGTGTAACTTGCCACTTGTAAAAAGTGTTAAATATTAGTATTTTATAGCAAGAAATAAGAGTTTAATAAAAAAAAATTATAGAAAAAATTGATGGTAAAAAAAAATTGTCTTATACTGTACATACAGACATTTTAAAACCGTGAGCAACCTAATGCAAAATAGAGAAAATTCCAATGATTCAACCCTTTATATATGTATATATAATGCTTAACGATATCATAGAGTTGTCCTTATAAGATTTAAAGAGAGAGTTTTAAAAATGGGTAAAATAATCTTTTCTTAAGTTAAATATTTATTTTTTATAGACAAAAATGTGTTGGTGCATAATTTTTTACAAAAAGTATCGATACTTTTGCTCAAAGTATTAATATTTAGTTTATTTTTTATTAAAGTATCGATATTTTTTTCAAAATATAAAAAATATTGAAATTATGGCATAAGTATCAATATCTTTGTCAAAGGAATCGACACTTGCAAATATCAATCAAACTACCTAAAAAAATATTAGTCAAGTTTTATTTATTTTGGATACTATTTCTCCCTTATCTGGAATCCAATTTTACTTATATTTCTTTTTATACGATTATATTTCTGTTCTCTTTCATTACAAATAAATAATTTGTCTATTAAATTTTTTAATTAACAATAATTTAATTTAAAAATTGAAGTATGAGAACAGCATCGTAAGAGAAAATTTTCTAAATTTAATCAATTTTATTCAAAATTTTTTAAAATACTTAATAAATATTAATACGATTTTATTTAACGAATAATAATATCCGATTATATACTTTTAAGAATAACAAAAATATTCTTAATATAGTAAAATAACAAAAATATCATTGTCTTAAATAAAGGATAGTACATAAACTCTATTCACAATTTCATTCTCGAATTGATATCTACAACCTAATAACATTCACTACAATTAAAATAAATTATTATTATTATTAAAATTTTGTTATTATTATACGTTTGGGGATTATAGACTATGAGTAATATTAGAAATTCTAAATTGTATAAATTAATTGCATATTTTACTTCAATCAATAGCTCATTAATGAAATAAATAGTACAAGTAATTTGAATCTTTTTTAAAATATAAAAAATTAATTTAGAATTAAAATATTATAATTTAAATTTTATTTACAACTACTTTTAGATATTTGTTAAAATTTTTATACTTATTAATTGTAATAATTTTTTATATTTGCTATAGTAATTGATGTTTGTTTTTCATGAATTTTAATGCATTAAAAGTTATAATTTATTAAATATAAAAAGAAATCTTAACAAATGTCATGAAAATACTCGTTAACAAAATCCGTATAATTTTTATTTAATAAAGTATAAAATAAATTATAGATAATTAAGTACAAAATAATTATTTATCCAATAAAATATGTTTGGTGTTAGGTATGAAGTATACTTTAGTAAATTAAAAAGACAATTAATGTAAAAATATAAAATAAAATCTTCTTTTAGCTATAATTTCACTTCAAAATATATAAATGTCCATTCATTTTTGAAGCTTTTACATAGATTTTTTTTTTCGCCTAATTTATCGGTCAAAAATTGTTTCCAAGTAGTAGACCTTGTTGCTCAAAAATTGTCAAAGTGCCATGTCAGCATAAGATATAATAGAAAATCATTTTAACACGAATCTTCATCTTTTCAACCTAAATTCAATTTTTGAGTTTCGAATTATTGGGGTGAAAATCACAATTTATATATTTTAATTTCAATCGTAATTTCTCAAAAATAAAAATGCAAGTCATTATTTATTAATCTATTTGCAAATACTCATCAAACCCTTTTTTTTTTAATTTTAAAATTTACTCCTAAAAATAAAATATATTATTATTGTTATTATTATAAAAATAATTTTTATACAAAGAGAACCCAATTATTATTATAAACACAATAAGAAAAAAAAAAAAGGTAAACAATTTACAACATAAAAAGATCTCTAAAGAGTTCCTCAAAAATACCCAAAAATTAAATTTAAAAAAATCTAAATTTCCTAAAACTTCTAAATTAAAAGAAAAAAAAAACAAAAATAGAAAGTGTTAGGTCAAAACTAGCACCAACTCTCTATATATAAAAAAATAATAATAAAAAGTAAATTTAGATAAAAATCCCTCAACTACCAGAAAACATCATCAGCGTCATCCTTGATGCAGACACTCTAATGCAATGAGAACCATCCAACCAAATCACTCCCGACGCGCTGTCGCGTGTGAAATACGCGCTCCTCAGGAACGATCGGCGATCTACAGAGCGGGCAGTTAAAATTCACATGATGAAGCCAACCGTCGAAGCACTCTTTATGGAACACATGGCGGCAATCCAGTTTCCTCACCTGCTCCCCATCTCTTAACGTGGACAAACAGAACATACAATCAATTCCTCCTCCGACGCAAGAAGAATAACTGTAAGCGAAACTCTGGTTGAGATTGAGCTGTTCGGCGAGGACTATGAGGCCGGAAAGTCCGGAACCCACGTGGGGAACGGCGAGACCGGAGTCGATACCATCTGGGTCGAACCAGGTGAAGCCGATAGAGTGAAGAAAACTGAGAACGTAAGAACGGAGGCTGCCAACGAAGCTGGCGATCAGGGCAACGAATAAAATTGGGATCGAATCGGAGGATAAGTCTACGAGCTGGCCCTGAATTCCCATGATAATTTTGTGTATGTTCTGTTAATCTGTTTTTGCAGAGCTTCTACAGCTATGAAGGAACGAACGAGGAAGAAGTAGAAGAAGAGGTCTGGATTGTGAAAGAAGTGAAGCAGCAGATGGGGGCTACGAGGAAGAAGAAGATGAGGTCTGGATTGTGAGAGAAGTGAAGTAGCAAATGGGGGCAGTGGGGGGATAAATTAGAGGGAGATTTTGGGGTTGTATTTGCAAAAGTGAAATGTGTGGTGGAACCTAGATGATATTATCTGTCTATTACTCCTTAGTGATATTAATTATGTTATTCAGAGGAGTAAATTATTATTATTATTAGATAAGGTTTGGGGTTTGCTGTTTGTGATACAGTTATTTTGAAATACTGAATTTTGAGGCTTTATCCTTTTAAAGAAAAATTTATTGTCTTTGAGGTAAATCAAATTTGAAATCATGTGATCTTAGTGTGAATCCAGTCTGATTATAAAGAGTTTTTGGTTAAACTAATTTATAACTCCCAATTGAAGGCATTTTCTTTTTACTTTGTTACTTTATTAAAAAATTTCTCAATATTTTACGGCATTTGAAAAAAATAAATAAAAATTTGGAGTAATAAAAAATATTTTTTTATAATTTTGTAAAATGATAAATATTTTTTATATTATCTTTTGTGACAAATTTTTTAAATTATAAAAATTATAACAAATACAAATTACTATTACATTTTTGAAGTGTGACTTTATATTTTTATTTAAAATAATAATTTAATTTTAAAATGAGTAAATAATAATATTTTAAAAGGGTATTTATAATAACTTTCAAATTTTAGAGAATTTTATTATTTAAAAAAAAGAAGAAAAAAAAAATAGGTATTTGTCATTTTTCAAAATTACGGGTTATATTTGTCATTCCTCCTAAAAATTTTCATAGATGTTGATTAATTGTTTCGTTTTGATAATAATATTTTTAATTTTATTATCTCCATATATTGTCCAACTTTATATTACTTACTAGGACTTATGTAACTGTTAGTGATGTATGAATTTGCGATGAAGGTATCTACCAATAAGAGTTAGCTAGGGAAATGAGATGATGTACATATTGAGTCATAAGTTTAACGTGTTTGCATCACATTTTGGTCATCCTTGTAATGAGATTTTGGACACCTGATTGAAACCTCAGCCAAAGAGACAGAGCATCATAACATGGATGATGTTATTACTATTGGCTTTTAACAAAAAATTTAGTTGGTATGAAGCAAGATTGATTGAAAAAGGGAAAGTCTTGGTTCATGCATATAAATATAGTAGTATAAAATAATGTTCCAAAATTATAAATAAAAGTATCTATAATTTTTAAAAAATAAATAAATTTATCGATATTTGAACCTATACTTGGTATATATCAATAAAATTGAGTTGAATTATAACAATTTCAAATATACATTAAATTTGAACTCATGATTTACTTTATATCATTTATCTTTGTTAACATTAATTTTATGATGTTCATACAATTGATTTTCATCAATTATTACTCCCCCAAAAATTTTCAAAATAATGTTATGGTCAATTCAATTGGATTGTTAAACTATGCTACTTCATTAAAGTTTGTGGAATACATACACCATATCATATGGGTTTCTTTTCCTATGGTCCGTCCATAAGACACTTAGAAATGCATGTGGAGCATACTTTTCTTTTTAATGAAAATTAAAATACAAAAGGAGATCTTTATAAATGAGGAGAGCATCAAATGCCATCGCATGCATTTGAAGAAAATTTGTTTATATTTGTGAAAAAAATAAAAAATAAAAAAAAATAACAAATTAAAGTTCATATATGTGGAGGGATAGTGGTCTCACTTTCATTCAGTCACTATCCCTTAATAACAAAAAAAAAAAAAAAAAATGTTGCAAATTTGTACCAAAACAAAAATAAAATTAAAATGCATTCAACATTATACTTGGTATAATCTTATAGTTGGTGTGATACTTGATACTTAATAATCTTATAGTTGCATCTTAATGGTTTTTTCTTATTGAAATATGATATAGTATATATATTCTCAAATACAAGTATTTATTTCGTCTTAAAATATAAATTTAGTGCACTTTAGTGACGATTTATATAAATTAACATTAAATTAGTGTAAAAATAATATTTATTAATTAAAATTAATATAGAATCACACCAATTTGTATTTTTTAATTATTCATTTTCGTTTTGATAAAAATTTTCAAAACCCAATTTTAATTATTTATTAAAAATTTTAATAAAATAAATAAAAAAACGACTATAGAAAAATTTTAAAATTTAATAATTGATTCACTTGCACAAATTAATAGGGATCCCAAACTTTTGATTGTTTTCGTTCTCTTCTCTTCTAATTTTAATTGTTTTCTTGGTAAACCACTTGGCACTTTACTTAAATTATAAGAAATCAAAAATGTTTTTTAATTAAGGATGCTGCATCATAGGTGGTAATTAATTAAAAATTATTAAACAAACTTGAACATGAGAGAAAGTCTCTAATTGGAGCACTCCTACTTTTTGATACGAGGCCACAATCCTTAATATTACAAGAACAATAAGCCCCTTTAAATAATTTTCAAACTTATACCTTTTAACTTATAATTTGATTTTTTTTTTTATTTTAAATACTAATTTATTTTGTAAAAATATTACACTAAATAAACTTAATTCTTCATTAATTTAATGTTAGAGGACTTTCAATTTTAAATATATTGTATCATTTTAAGAGATTGTATCAATTGAATTAAAAAATATTTAATATTAAATAATTATTAAAAACAATATCAAAATTAAAATGCAAATTTTCTATATAAAACTTATTTTAATTAATTTAATAGTAAATAGATATAAGAATGATGTGTGTGTGTGTGAGTAAAACTTAAAATTAAAAAAAAAAAAAATTTGAATAATAATTTGCAATATGAAATTGTTAAAATTAAATTTTACATCAATTGTTAAAAAAGAAAAATGATGAGAATTTGATAGAAGAAATGTGCCCATAGAGATAGAAGAGGGGTGCTCAAAATCACAAAGAGAGCAAAGAAAATAGTCACAGGAATTTCCAGCATACATGTGGATTAAATAATAATTGACTTAATTAATTAATTAATTAATGAAATAATTAATCAAAATCAAGTTAGTTGTCACAAGCCCCGTGACATTAGTCATACTGGGCGGTGGAAGATTAGATTAGATTAAAATTAAGACATGGACCATCTCTGACCGTAATATATTTTCCAGTATTTCCGGTGACTAATATTCTTATCAGATAATTAAATTATGGAAAAAGAAATATTAATTAATTTGAAATCATACAAAAATTAATCAACAGAAAATTATTCCAAGATCAGGCTTTTAAATTACGTGATGATGAGATCTCAGCCGTTCAAAAAGATTTGCATATCCACCGACAAAGCTGGTTGCTGTTTATTAAGAATATATATGCAAAGAAAACTTCATGCAATTTGGACTTCGATTAGTATACGAATCTCTTAATTTTCATAATTAATTATATAATTCTTTTAAAATCTCTTAATTTTCATAAAAATGTTTTAATTTTACAATATTTTTATAGTTAAAAATATAATTCTTTCATGTGTATGAAAGTTTCATTTAAAATTGTAGTGTTTCTAATGCATATAATTATAATCATTGTAATTTTAAAATTAAATAAAGTATAAATAAATTATCTAATATAAAAATTTTAAATATGACATTAAAAAATATTTTATTTATTTTAATAGGAGACATGGATCTATTTGGTAAGTTTTAAAAAACTATATTTTTATTTGTAAGGGTATAAAAATTTAGGATTTTATTATTTTTTATTTCACCGAAAGTATGCGTATGTATAAGATTTTATCATTTGGGGAAGTAAAATTTTAGGCTCATTCTCAGCGTAAGAATCTCTATCTACAGTGCAAAGATGGGTATTGCAATGGCAATTGGGATAAATAAATTGTATTTATGTCATATAAATAAAATAATAATTTTTTTTTTTTTGTTAACGTGATTTTAATTTATAAATTAATTATGTTAAAAATTTTCAAGACTTATTTATTAATTATGTCACTTATTTATTAAATAAGTGACACAATAAAATACAATTATTTATTTATCAAATAATTCATTCAACGTATTTAATTAGTTAATATAAAATTTTACATATTTAATTAAATATTTAGTTAAATATAATTAAATATAAAAATATAAATAATTAAAATAATTACACTAAATAATTATTTATTTACATACAATTATATATTTAAATATAATTATTTATTTAATTGATTGTATTTTAAATAAATAAATAAATTTATAAAATTAAATTTAAATTAAACAGAATTATTAATTGTATAATATGAATATGATCTAATTATTATTTGTTTTAATTTTTTTAAATTTAAATTTATTTAATTATATTAAATTCATATTGAATAATAATATCTTGATCTAAATTACTTCTCTTAAATGGATATTTAAGAAAAATAAAAGACAATGAAGGAGAAGATTGAAAAGTGCGCTTATTTAATATACATAAACTACTATATCTTTATTTACAAAAATTTTCAAAATTAGTGACTTGATTGTTATTATCCATAGAAGTGGCATTTGTGTGTAATGGTTAGCTTTAGAATGCACGCATGAATTTGTTTTTCAATAAGTCTTGATTTGTTTTCTTCAATTTTTCTCTCTATTTTGTAATTTTGTCTATCATTATTATAATAATCAAAAGAGACATAATTACATAACTAACATTTTTCAATCAACTCATTATTAACTAATTCAATCTTCGCACTTACACCATTAATTTCTATGTTCACATTTGGACCATTCAATAACTTCATATAATTAGGAATAGTTTGATAATTGAAAATCTCTTTTTAGAAAGTAATTCTTATTTTTTGGTTTTATAGTTGGTACAAATTCTAATAAAATGGTTAAAATAACAATTTTATAAAATAGAAAACTTTTCAAAATCTATCACAAATTTTTTAAGAATTCTATTTTTGATTCATAAAAAGGTTAGTTTCATTAATTTTATTTTTTGATTTATTCTTAAACATATAATTGATTTCAAGATCATCCCTCTAAAACAATTACCAACAGAAAGAAAATAAACAATAATTAGGTACAACAACCATTAGTTTACCAAGTTTTATCTCTTTTTACCGATTATTTTATGTTTCCTTGAATAAATCTCTAGCAACTATTAAAGCAATTATTCCTTTTGAAAGGATAAGCAATGAAGAGTAAAATATTGGAAAGATGCTAAAAGAGGCAACCTCACACACCCAACTTAGAAAGATAAGAATATCGTGAGAAAATGTTGCACAAAAGTGGTCCAAATATATTTTTAAAATTAAAACAAGTCACTTTCCCATTTCATATTGCTCACTAATACACAATAGAAATGTGAAACAATTCTTAGAAGAGTCGAGAGAAGTTTGGTCCATGAGAATGGTGACGATGACTTTGTAATTAAGACAACCACAATAGCAATAAGCGTGATATTATAAAAATAAAATTAAAAATAAATAAATAAATAAATTATTGTTTAGTTCAAATTATTGATTGGTTCTAAATTTAGAGCATGTTTAATACTGTTTAAATAACAAATATTGATTTTATATATAATTTTGGTATTTCAAAATTATTGTAAAAACTCTCTTGCTCTCATAAAAATACATAATAGATTTAACGATATAGCCCTGCCATATTAATTTCAAATCAACAAGTCAAAAAGTGTTCTTGTTTAAAATTAATATTTTTTAAAAATCATCTCCAAATTGGACCTATCCTTAATTTAGAAGATTATAATATTTCAATTAATAATAATTCAAGAAACATATCACATCTTTGAATGTAAGACTTTAGGTTGATTAGTTGGTTTTACATACATTGTTAAAGAATTTAATTAAATCTAGAAGATTCTTTTTACAATTTTTCAGACTAAACTAAACGCCATGGAAAATTATGCAAATTCATTGTACCAAGAAGGAGGTAATAAAAGGGGAAAGGAATTAGTAGAAATATTAATAGGATTGTGTACCTAAAAGACAGCTTTGAAATTGACCATTCTGCCTGTAAAATTAGGCCTAATGGAGAAAATTATTATCATTTTGGGTCAACTTTGATAGATTTTTTTGTTTTTTTAATTGGAAGTCTAAGATAAGTAAAAGCTGTAATGAGAATGACCCTAAGATATATATGACGAATCAACAGAAAATCATAGGCTTGAAATGATTTTTCTATTGATCTTACAAGAGCATGTTATATATCCAAACCTTTTGTTGTATTGTAATAAATTAAAAATTATAATAAAAGAATTAAATATTACGATACAATTTAATTGAATGTACCGTAGCATAACTCAAAGTGTACACAATCTTTACTTGTGACAATGCCCACCCTAACGCACTAGAAAAACAAAAACAAGAATACAAAAATAGTGACGAGCTAGAAGCACCACTCGATTATTGGGATAGCGTTGCCTTTCATTGGCACTACATAATTTTTGGCTCGCTGCGGAGAAGGTACTGTAGTGGACACCTATTTTAGATAAGATTGACAATATATCCTATACGGTTACTGATAATAACACAGAAACAAAGGAAATCATATAATTGTTAACTGAAGATTCATCTGCTAACACAAGGCAGAAATACAAAATCCTCCTATAATTTATTGAAATAATAAATCTCTCTTTGTCAAAAATTTTAAAACAAAAATTTTTTTGGTATTTTTTAAAATGATAAATATCCCTCCACTAAAAAAAAAGAAAGCATATTTATTATACAAATCTTTGATTTTTATCATATAAATTTCTGACTTTTATTTTATAAATTTCTCAATTAAAAAAAATTATAAATTTATTTTTATTTTATAAGATTAAAATTATAAAATTATAAGTTTAAAATTATAAATTTAAACTTTTTATAAGATAAAGTATTATAGTTTTTCAATAATTTTAAAAAAAATATATCAAAATTAAATTTATTTTATTTTTAAAAATAAAATAAAATATTTATAAATTTAAATTATAAAATAAAAAAATTTATAATTAAATATAAATACAGATATAAAATTATAAATTATAATTTTATAATTTTATAATATTTTATAGTAAATTAATTTATAATTTAACTTTTAAAAATTAAATTTAAAATATTTTTATTTTATATTCATAAAAG
>JAWDEX010202718.1:0-11420 GCA_035221805.1 Trichilia hirta
TATTTTCTTTTCTATATGAATAGTATTGTGATGATAAGCATAGAGCTCTAAGTATATGATTATGAGTTTCATATATATGATATGTATTATCTGTATTATAAATTTACATGTTTACGTTTTGCTCGAGGCTTAGAGGGGTGAAATATCCTTATCTTCATGCCGTCGTGATCTTAATTTTCAGAGGGTGACATTATGGGTGACCAAAATAACTCGAGCACAATTGGCCCTAGAACCAGTGCCATGACTAGGACCAGTTTTCCTTGGTAAACCACAATCAATGCCAAGACCAGCGCTAGTTTCATCAACAGGCCAAGACTGGACTTAAGATCAGCACTGGTCTTGACAGGGTTCGTTAATTATACAATGCTTACTTGGATGCCTTCCAATTTGTATCCGGTGCTGATTCTAGACCCCATCCTTGAACAGGTCTTTTTCAAGAAAAACTTGAATCATCTTTACAACTTTGAATGATGAGATAGACTTTTTAGCTTTAACTACAGGCCAATCCATCATGTGAAATAATTATTGCACCATAGTCCCAAATTATTTGAAGAATAATTCAGTAAGCTCTCCTCTTAAGTTAATGTAAGACAAATCACGAGTTTGAAGAATACTTAATCTTCATATCCTGATAGTTTATGGTTGGTGTGGGTGTTCCTTCAAATTATTAGAGGTAAGGTCTTAAGTGAGTTGATTATTATTCCCTGGAAGAAACAATTGGATGTTGTTAAAAGGTTACTTTGCCTTGTATTTTGTTGGAGAAAAGGTGAAGTACCTCCAATTGAGAAATTTGGAAACTCACGCAGGTCTACAAATGAAAATTCTTCTACTAACATAAGCATTAGTAAACAACGATAAGTTGTTTGATGAGAGAGAAAACACGCAGTAAGAAACATATCTAATGTAATTACGAGAAAGTAATAGAATGTCACTTAGGGTAAGCGTAAATATCAAGAATTTCTGACGATATTTGACCAGAAAAGGAAGAAGCAGAGATGTTTAAGAACGATATCTTTGAATTCATTATGAGCCAGATTAAGCCACTCATGATATACAAGTAGAAAATGCTGTTGCTGGAGTTAGTTGCTTCATAACATGGCACTCAACACCGTCCCATGAGAAACAATCAATATTTCCTTCTTCTAGCTTGAAAAATTAAATGTTTGTGGGTCCTGATGAAAAACCTATTAAATATTCCAACAAAGAATATTACAATAAAAGCAATTTATAGATATAGAACCGATCCAATCAATGTAGATTTTAACCTGAACTTCTTTGATTTGATGATTGTTTAATATGTAAATGTTAGTATTTATACAATAAAATTTGGAATATATTTGAGATGAATGTGTTTATGTTTTAAAAACACAATTATTATAAAAAAAAAAAACAAGAAAAATTTTTTTAAAGGAAGAAAAAATTGAGAAATGCAATAAAAAAATTTGAAATAATTATGGGAAGAACGGAAAATCCCTGCCATTTTTTCCAAATGTATTTGTCGAGAAATGAATGTGGTTTGACATTATTAAAGCAAACAAGGGGAAATTTAATGGAAGAATGAAAGGCAAATACAGTTGATTTGTTATGTCGAACTAGAAATTACTTAGGTTTCTGATGTGAAAGACGAAGAAGAAATTTATGAATTCGGTTCAAGTCAACAAAATTTGTCACAGTGATGGATTACGGCAAATTTCTGGAATCAATTTTTCTAAGTATCACCATCATATGGGATGGAGGAAAAAGAAATTATATTTAAGTTATCACCATCATATGGTTGGGTGTACCTTTCAAATTATATTATAAACTTAAATTATTGTAGGGGACAAATCAAGATCAAATTTAGAATATATTTTAGATGAGGAGAGTGATTCTAGAATTTTAACATGCAACTTATTAATTACGATTTTGTAATAGAATAATTTATATATTTTAATAATACATATTCCTTTAAATTTGATGACTTCTTAATAAGTTTACAAGCTGTAAACCGTAATATGGATCCCCTTTCACACAATATAATAAATATCCTGTATATTGTATGCTTGTTATTAAGGTTTTGTATTCAGTCTAAAAATTGTGGATTCAATTAACTCATGACTCTATCTTTATTTGTTTTCTTTTTAATATATTTATCTACTTTTGAGACTTTGCTTTTAAGGAATTAAATTTTCTGTGGAATTTTATCTCTCTCTCATTTGGAAAAATTGTTCTGAAAATTTAAAGCCTATTCTTTATTACAATGGAAACAGAGTTATCAAAGACAGAATGTAACGTCCGAAATTGTCCAATCTTGATATTTCCAATGAAAACTTATTAGATGAAAGGTCAAGTTGGAAATTTATCCCAGAGAGTGCATGGATACATTGATATTTCTGAGAGAAGACCTAAATGACTGCAATAAAATCACGTGTCTGTAAATTAAATTGCCTATAAAAGCAAGCCAAAATCATCCATCTCTTGATAATCAAGGAATCATGGGGTTATCCTTTTGTTTGTACAGGTTCTTCTTCTTTTATTCTTTCACTCTACGGTTGCTCAAATTTCTTCTTCAGATAAGTCACTCTGTCATACCGATAACCGTTTTGCTTTGTTGCAATTCAAGGAAAGCCTCATTATTAACAACAGTGCTTGTTATAGAGGTTATCGACTTACTTCGTTTGCATCATGGAAGCCAGAAGAAGGAAATATTGATTGTTGTTCGTGGCACGGTGTCACATGCAATAAAGAAACTGGTCATGTTGTCAGCCTTGACCTCCGTACAAGCTGCCTCTCCGGTTCTATCAACTCTAGCAGCAGCCTGTTCCACCTTGTGCATCTCCAATTCCTTATTCTTTCTTTCAATGACTTATCGGGTGAGTTGCCTATCTCTATTACAAATCTTAGTTCTTTGGAACACTTGGACCTTTCATTCAACAGATTCTCAGGAAAATTGCCTTCGTTCATTGGAAATCTTAATTCTTTGAAAGTATTGATGCTTTCATCAAATGAGTTTTTGGGTAAGTTTCCTATCTCCATTACAAATCTTAGTTCTTTGGAAGAACTGGACCTTTCATCCAACAGATTTTCAGGAAAATTGCCTTCTTTCATTGAAAATCTCAGTTCTTTGAAAAGATTAATTCTTTCATCAAATGGGTTTTTGGGTGAGTTTCCTATCTCCATTAGAAATCTTAGTTCTTTGATTGAATTGGACCTTTCTTACAATAGATTTTCAGGAAAATTGCCTTCTTTCATTGGAAATCTCAGTTCTTTGGAAAGATTAATACTTTTATCTAATGAGTTTTCGGGTGAGTTGCCTGCATCTATTGGAAATCTTAATTTATTACGAGAATTATATATTTCGCATTGTAATTTCTCGGGCCAAATTCCATCTTCATTCAGTAATCTTACCCGACTCACTGATTTAGACCTATCCTCGAACAATCTTAGTGGTACAATGTTGTTGGATACATTTCTTTTAAGACTCAGGATTTTACAAATATTAGTTCTCTCTTCAAATAACTTATCATTGGTTTCAAAAGCTCCAAGAGTTGTGCATCTTGTTTTTATAGTATTCAGTTCATGTAATCTCACTGAGTTTCCAGAGTTCCTGCAAGACCAGTATCAATTGGGTGGTCTCGACCTTTCCTCTAACAAAATATCTGGTCATATACCTAAATGGATTTTAAACCTAAGTACAGACGGCTTGACCCTCCTGAATCTTTCTCACAACCTCTTGACAGGGTTTGATCAACAGCCTGTTTTTCTTCCATGGAAGTCTTCTCTATTCATTTTAGACCTTAGTTCTAATAAGCTGGAAGGTCCTCTCCCCATTCCAAACATAAACATTAGTCGATATCAAGTTTCAAACAATGAGTTAACAGGGGAAATTCCATCGTGGATATGTAATTTGAATCGTCTTGAAATTCTTGATTTGTCTTATAATAACTTAAGTGGCGTACTTCCTCATTGTTTAGGAAATTTCAGTGACGCGATCTTTGTATTAAAACTAGCAAACAACCACTTCTATGGGAGCATTCCAGATACCTTCATGAATGGAACAAATTTGAGGATGATCGAAGGAAGAATTCCAAGATCATTGCTCAGTTGTACAAATTTGGAATTTCTTCATCTTGGGAATAATCTAATCACTGATACTTTTCCATTGTGGTTGGGGACTCTTCCAGAGTTAAAGATTCTCATTTTACAATCCAACCGGTTTCATGGAGTAATAAGAGAACCAAAGACAGATTGCAAGTTTCCTAAGCTTCGAATAATCGATCTCTCTGAAAATAGGTTTGCGGGTAAGCTTCCATCAAAGTACTTTCAATGTTGGAAAGCCATGACATTTGTCAATGCAAGTCATCTAGCATACATGCAACTAATACTTCCCATATTGGCTTCACCTGTCTTGATGCAAGATACAATGGCCACTTATGATTACTCACTAACACTAAGCAACAAAGGCAAAATGATGGCATATGAGAAGACTCCATACTTCCTCACGGGTATTATTCTCTCGAGCAATAGATTTGATGGAGAGATTCCAGCATCTATTGCCAATTTAATGGGACTTCAAATTCTCAACTTGTCCAACAACAATCTTCAAGGACATATTCCATCTTGTTTAGGCAACTTAACAAATTTAGAGTCATTGGATCTATCAAATAATAAGTTTTCGGGGCGAATTCCTCAACAACTAGCTGAGCTGACTTTTCTTGGTTACTTTGATGTCTCTCAGATCTATCTCACAGGCGCTATACCACAAGGAACTCAATTTGATACCTTTCAAAATAGTTCATTTGATGGTAATTCTGGACTGTGTGGAAAACCTTCATCAAAAAAATGCGAGAATAATTCTGAGACTGCAGAAGATGAATATATTCAAGAATCAGTGTCTCCATTTGCATTTGATTGGAAACTAATGTTGATAGGATTTGGAGGAGGAATTGTTGTCGGAGTGGTTCTTGGAAACAACTTCAGCGAGGGAATACAGGGGTGGTTTATGGAGAAAATTGGGAAGCAATCCAAACCAAAGAGAAGAAACGTAAGACGTAGAAACTGAAAATCCGAAGGTTTTAATTTCTTCCGAATTTTCACATGGTGGAGGAAGTCTTTTGTCTCGTGATACTCGAATGATTTTCCGAGTTACATGTTTCTTTAGTTTTGTGCATTTTCCCTCTTGTACTTTTCAATTGTTTGCATTAGTTGTTTCTATGGTTTATTGCTTCCCCCTGGTTAGGTGTAAATTTCTAATTTTCTGTATATCTCCCCCAGGTTTGCTTAGAAACATAATTATTAACCTTATTCTAAATATTAGGAAGAATGATAAATACATTATATTAGTTTTCTGAAATGATATTTATCTTTGTTAAAAAATTTGTGATAAAACTCTTTATAATTTTTTCAAATGTTATTTACATTCTTGTTTGTGACAAATACCCTCTTAAATTAGCGAGAAGTGATAAAATCTCTATTCAATAAAAATAAAAACATATATTTTTATCGTATAAATTTTTTATTTTTATTAAATAATTCTCTATTTTTTATCTTATAAATTTTTAAATTAACATAATTAAACTTTTAAAAAAAAAAATTAATTTAATTTATAATTTTAATACTTTTTTATAATTTTTATACTAAAAAAGTTTTAAATTAATTTTTCAAATTAAATTTAAAATATTTTTATGTTATATTCATAAAAATTTATAATTTTATTTTATTTTACAATTTAAATTTATAAAATTTTTATTTTGCAATCACTTTTAAAAATTAAATAAAAATAATTCAAATATTATATTTAAATTATTAAACAACTGTAGTACTTTATACTATAGAAAATTTAATTTATAATTTTACATTCATAAGTATTTTTTAAAAAATTATTAAATATAAATATAAAATTATAATTTAATCTTTTTATTTTATAATACCTTATACTAAAAAATTTATAATTCAATTTTTGAAAATTAAATTTCAAAATATTTTATTTTATATTCACAAAAATTTATGAATTCATTTTTATTTTATAATTTAAATTTATAAAAATTTATAATTTTATATTTATAATTAATACATTCTTTTAAAAATGCTTATAAATATAAAATTATAAATTAAAATTTTTTAAAATATAAAATATTATAGTTGTGTAATAATTTAAATGAAAATATTTAAATTATTTTTATTTAATTTTTAAAAATAAAAGTAAAATTTTTTTATAAATTTAAATTATAAAATAAAAATAAATTCATAAATTTTTGTAAATATAAAATCAAAATATTTTAAATTTAATTTAAAATTTTAATTATAAATTATTATACTATAAAAAATTTAATTTCTAATTTTATATTTATATTTAATAAATTCTTTTAAATTTTTTTACTAATATAAATTATAAATTAAATTCTTTTTTAGTATAAAGTATTATAATAATCAATAATTTAAATAAAATATTTAAATTATTTTTATTTATTTTTTAAAAATGAAAATAAAATAAAAGTTTTATAAATTTAAATTATTAAATAAAAATAAATTCATAAATTTTCACAAATATATAATAAAGATATTTAAATTTAATTTTTAAAAATTAAAATATAAATTATTTTATTATAAAATATTATAAATAAAAAATTAATTTATAATTTTATATTTATATTTAAGTACTTGTGTAAAATTATAAATTAAATTTTTTTATAGTATAAAATATTATGATTGTTTAATAATTTAGATGAAATATCTAAATAATTTTTATTTAATTTTTGAAAAATGAAAATAAAATAAATAATGATAAATTTAAATTATAAAATTAAAATAAATTCATAAATTTTTATTAATATAAAATCAAAATATTTTAAATTTAATTTACATATTTTTTTAATATAAAGTATTAAAATTATAAATTAAATTTAAATTTTTTAAATTTAATTATTTTAATTTAAGATTTTATTGGATAAAAATCATTGATTCATATGACAAAAATAAGGATTTATACAATAAAAAATATATATTTTTGACTTTAGCAAAAAGATTTCTGTCATTTCCTTAGAGACTATATACTATATAGGATATTTCTCTTGATAAAGGAACTAGTGATATTTTAAAAAAATCATAATAAAAGTTTTGTCACAAACTTTTTTATATAAATAAATATCATTTAAAAAAATATTTGTTATTTTTTCATAAATATTAATTAAACAAATGAGAAAATAAAAAAGTAATTAACATTTTCACTAAAATCTTAGGATTAAATTGTTCAATTTAAACTTACAAACAATTGGAAGAATTATGATCATGGTATACAATATGACAATTTATCCGTAGAGAGATAGAAAGAAGCTGCGAGGCATCAATTAATTTCTTGGCATATGTGGGTTGATAATTTATAGGGATGACAAAAAGTTATATAGAATTAGGCTCGATTCGGTCCCAGTTCGTAATAATTTTATCAGTCTACGTTGGTTTCAAATTTTTGAGTAAATGCGTAAAATAATAGCAATATATAACCTTATTTTATTTAAAATAATATTTTTAAATATGATTTAGTAATTTATGTTAAATAATCCCTATTATATAGGGATGGCAATGGACCGGGTTGGAGATGACCATTCTCATCCCGTTCTCATTTACCAAGCATGTCCCTATCTCCGTCCGGTTCTCCATTAACAGAAAAAAAGGACTGAATGAGTTGTTAGATTCCCCCACTTAATTTTCTTACCGCTAAGTTTTATTGCTTGAATTTGCACCGAATCTGGGCAAGTGGGGAGCCAGGTCCTAGATGAGGTGGACTGTCGGTGCATGCAGAGCCCTAAAATGAGATTCCTCATTTGACGCAGTAGCCTGGGGAAGAGAAAGGTACTTCGTTGGTCAGCAATAATTGGACTTCGGAAAATGATCGTTGCCTGCTGTATTCGACGGAGAAAGATCTTTACGAAACTAAAATTAGTTATATACAGATAAATTAACTGTATTATACAGTTTAAAGAATACAAATAAAACCCATCCTATTTCTTTTGAAAAGTTGTCTTCCTTTGTATCCATATTTTCAGGTTGACTTCTAATAAGAATCAGATGAAAATCTATTTTAATGTATATGATGATTATTTTTAAGCTTATATACTAATTTACGTGGCTACAATCAAACCTCAATTAAAATCAAATTTCTTCGAATCAGTAAATAATTTTTTAGAAATTAAATCTCTTAATTAAGATATAATTATTAGCTTGCTTTGTAAAATTTTACCAATAAAAATGGAATATATTTTTTTCCGGATGTCTTTTTCTTCACTTTCCGAATGTCTGTCTGACAAAGTTGAAAATTAACTAAAATAATGCGTGGAGTAAAATTTTGCATATATTTTTTCCTTTAAAAAAAAATGGATGTTAAAAAAATGTTGTGTTACATAGAATTATATCATTAAAACGACACAGCAATAATTAATTGATTAATAAAATCATAAGGAGACTCCTCTTTATTTTAATGGCACTACATCCTGAGCAATGGCCAAATTATTTTTGGCCAGCATGTTCAAAGAAGTATTAATATCTTCCAGCATTCCCTTATGTCCTTTCACAGAGTCTGCAAACAAATCGTCGCAATCACCAATCATTTCAATCTGCCTATCAAGCTCTTCTTTCAATTGCTTGTAATTCTTCTCAGTGATTGCGGTTTCTGCATCATGAGCGCTGGCGGTTGCAACGCGATAATAAGCTAAGCAAACTTCAAGTCTTTCGGCCACATCGCTTGTTTTAGATTTCGCGTCATTTTTCTGGTTTTCAAACGACTTGATGGCTTCATTAATCCGTTGAGTCAGAGCTTTCATTCCTGCTCGAAGAAGAATAAAATGGTCGACGTTGTTTTGGAAGATGAAAGGAGTAGTGGAGGAGACGCATTCCGAAGGAAAATTAGTCTTGTCGCACAAGTATTTGATAGCATTCACCATATCCTTTTGCACATCCGGTGATGGAGTCGGAGCTTTAGCGGTGGCTTCAACATTATATAATGAGAGAACAGAAGATAAAGCGACGACGAAGATGATGGACTTCATGTTAAAAGCCTCGATTGAGAGATCAGATAAGAGATGCAGAAAAGGGGGATCATATGAGGTGGGTTTATAAAGAAGTTGCAAAAATGGGTATTTGCTAGGAAATAGGAAATGTCTTGGAAATTTGACCATGGAATTGGTATGCTTCCGACAATCAAGTATACTTTTTATAAAATATATAATAGATAGATAGATTTTCTCATCAACAGAAATTAAGTGGACAAAATTTTATAATGTGTTGATTATTATCATTTGTATATATTCTTCTTGACACTTTCAATGATATAATTTACTATCATCTAATAATTTATTATCATTTAATATGTACAATTAAGTTGATTTCCATTCATAACATCAAAATATAATTGCCTTAAAACATAAAAACGAAAATGAAAAACTACTTATTTTAGAAAATTAAATATTGTAGTACTAACTGAATTCCATATAACAAGTTCCTATCTGCGAGACACCACAATTACCTCTTACTATTTTATATAAACAGCATACATCATCTTCGCAGTAAACCGTGTCAACAGTATAGTTTGCTTGGATATTAATTCCTATTTCAATGCACGTACCAATTTCTTTTACCTTCTTTATAACCCTACCTCAGGTTTTCTCTCATTCCTACTTCTCTTAGTTCATTTCTAGAAAAATTATCATTCCATAGAGGAGAAAAACAAATCAATTGAGTCTTTTAACGTGAAGTACATCATCTTCATCGTCGCTTTATCTTTTATTCTCCAGTTATGCAATGTTGAAGCTACCGCTAAACCTCAGACTCCATCACCGGATGTGCTGAAGGATCCGATGAATGCTATCAAATACTCCTACGATAGGACTGATTTTCCTTTCATCTCTCAATACGTTGTCGACCCTTTAATCCTCCTCCGAGCAGGAGCGAAAGCTCTGACTCAACGGATTAATGAAGCCATCAAGTCGTTTGAAATGTGGCCGAAAGACTTGAAGTTTGCTTAGCTTATTGTCGCTTTGCAGCCGCCAGTGCTCAGGATGCAGAAGCCGCAATCACTTAAAGAATTACAAGCTATTGAAAGAAGAGCTTGATAGGCAGATTGAAGTGATTGGCGATGGCGACGATTTGTTTGCAGAATCCGTGAAAGGACGCAAGGGACCGCTGGAAGATATTAATACTTCTTTGAATATGCTGGCCAAAAATAATTTGGCAATTCCTCAGGATGTGGTACCATTGCAGTAAAGAGGAGACTCCTTTTGATTGTATTGATTAATTAATTAATCAATTAATCAATTAGTTGTTGTTGTGCTGTCTTAATGATACAATGCTATATATATTTTCTTCTTTCAAAAAAAATTCAATTGTATCCTAATTAAAAAATAGCCACAATTTACTTAAAAAATCCCCAATTAAAATGACGAGAATTGAGAAGGAACTTACTAGGAAGCACCTTAATTAAAAAAGACGTGAAAAAATTAGTTCACAAATGAAGATTACTTTTTATAAGTCATCGGTTATAGGATCTTATTCAGTAATTGCAATCCATTCAAATCTCAATTTACTTAAGATCTCTAACAAATTTCTCATATTAAATTAACTAAAAATCCTCTCTTAATTATCTAAACAATTATTTATTAAACACCATCAATGGAGAAAGATCATCAACAGGAGAAAAAGATAGTCATCGGCTACCCAGTTAACAAAGATAATCAACCACTCCTTCCAATCTCCACTCCGACCGCCGCAATTAATCCCTCCCCCCAATTCACCCTCACACAGCAGCGAAGAAACAGAATGCAAAGACTTCAGTGAGTCTGCTCTTGCAACGCTAGCCATGATGCTGCTAGTCCATCGGTTTCCGGATCTAATTTTTATTTATGCAAATCTCATTAGTCGGAATTTGAAATAAATCAAATCTTTGCTTCTCCTTTTAACGTTTCTTCTTCTTCTAATCTTACCACCAACTGGGTTTTTAGTTTTTCTGTCATAAACCCTGAACCCGAGGACCCAGAAAAAAGCACTTACTGTGAAAACATTATGGCTTGGGTTTTTTACATGGACGAGAAAATATGGACCGCGTCTGCAGAATCATTCTTTATGCAATAATTATGAAGCCGAAACAGTGGAACACAAAGCCAAGACGTGCAAAACACTATCCTTGAAAGTTTTCTGCCCTTACACTCCAAATATTTTAGTAGTGAAGAGGAAGCGATAGTAATCGAATTGTGTGTCAAATGGTTCAAAGATACCCTGTTTATATAGCTTTGCAGGTTACATTTGTTAAGTACCATTACGTCCCTTCATAAATTCTTCAAATATAAAAATTCATTTAACACATATTGAGGACCACAGTGGGAGTGGGAGTGATATATGCCATAAAATTATTCGTATTATCGATTTGGGGCATATTGTATTAAATTACTGTAGAA
>JAWDEX010202729.1:0-11420 GCA_035221805.1 Trichilia hirta
GGTGCTAATTGGCAGAGTTTAAGCTATCTCAATGGTCAGAGCTTGTCGTTCAAAATCCAAACCAGCAATGGAAGGATTCGCACAGCTTTTAACGTGGTACCTTCCAACTGGAGATTTGGTCAGTCATTCAAAAGCAACGTCCAATTCTAAAATTCCAGGATGCCAAAATTTTTCCAATGTACTGTTTTTCTGTGTTTTGTTTTGTTTGTAGTTTCTCAATCCCCGCTGTATTTTAAATGCGAGTGTTAATTAGGTCGTGGCTTAGCATTTTGAAATGAAGCCCGCCGAGTACTGTACTGGATTTGTAATTTATCTGCAGCTTTACGCCACGGTATTGTCGTATGATTGGATCCCATACTACTGATTTTCCCTTCCAGAAGCGCATTAGAAAACTGTAAAATGTAATATAGGATGCAGTCAGCAGACTTTGTGTAAGATCTAAGAAAGGGACGTATGCAATTACAATGCCATTTCTATCATAATCTGACCCTTTTATCAGCTAGCAAATAGTGCAGGCTAACTGAAAACGAACTATGCATAGATTCTGCTCAATAAAAAGAGACAAGCACCCAAGTCTGAGTGAACTAATTAAGATTATACTCCGATAATGTGCCAGTCCTCCGTCCGCGCTATTGATATTACGTTTACAAATAGCACCGGTCAGCAAACGAGGAAAGTGTTAATTCATCAGTGACCCAAGATTGCCCCACCCGGTTTCCAAGTATATTATGCTAAAAGTTTGAAAAAATTTGACTGGAATAAAAAATCTTAGCACGAGATTGATTGATTATACAATCTTATGGTGATGCAGGCATCCAAAATCTATTAAAAATGTACAGTCATTACATCATAAAAATTAATTGTACAACATCTTTTATAGCAGAAATCCTTTTTAATAACCCAATCATAACCGCCGGGAGCCACGAGGAATCATGTGGTTGCATATCAAATTATGCTTGACATATTAGTCAGGAGATGTAGATAATGCCAAGTTGCACGTTATCTTCGTGTGACCCGGTGGAGTTCACGTTTGCCGAACCATTCTAGCATGAATTCATCTGTTGCAGCCTGCCTACTTCCTGCTGCATCACTGTTATTATCAGTTGGTCTGGGTGCAGCACCATCGTCCTGTGAACCTCTGTCCTCGTATAACTCGGGATGCTCTGCAAGTTTTTCACATATTATAAGAGGAAATAAATTCAGAAGAAAAAAATATCCCACCAAACACCAGAGAACTCACTAAACAACGGATGCTAAAAAGCTAACAATCTAAATTCCAATATAGGAAAACATGTACAAAAGTAATATCAAATGACCATAATTTATCTTAGCACGTAGATAATAACCCCATCACTTGAGGTAAACTGGATAAATCTAGCAATATGATCAAAAGTCAGAAATAATAGTAACCTCTTCTCAGTTTCTCAGCATAATCCTTGTCACGTTGGAAATAATCTGCACTGTAACTTGAGGGGATACTAAACTCTGATTTTGTCCAACCCATGAGTCTCTTTTCTTGTAGAATCTTTTTGGCAGCTTCAGTTTCCTCAATGTTCTTCAACTTGTATCTGCAATCATTGAAACAATTAACTGTGATTTCAGGCATTATTTGGTCATGACAGTAATGCAACGAATGCATACCAAGAAACAAGCTAGAGGCTAAATATTCACCGCTTGATGAAAATTGAGCATATAATATGTTGAAATTTTCAAAATACTGTGATTCAAAACAGGTTAATCAAAGTACAAAAAGATTCTATAAAAAGAGATTAACAGAGAAAAGGCAATACTCAATAGGGAGCTGAACCCTATTGAGCAGAACTTTCTTCTGATTTTCGTTTCTTCACCTGATAAAAAAACAAGGCAAAAGTTTAAAGCATGTTAGTAATATTTGTGTACTGATATGGAATTGCAGAGTTTCCTCCACTGTCCACAATAATACAAACAATGCAAAGAACAAAAAAATTAAAATTTTAAAGACAGCACAAAAAGAGAATGTTAATTTGAGAGGAGAAAAAAATGACAGTTAGTAAATGATAATGTGGCAGGCGCAGAGCATAAAGCATAGCTCCAAGAGGTTTCACATTGACACCAACAAACTGTTTTCATCATTTATGGAAAACTGAGAGAGACATAATAAGAAGAAATTATAACTTCATCATGTTGGCTGAGAACTAACGAGATGGTTTAAAACAAAGAGGTAACTAGTAAGCATGCATGACTATATATTATATATGGAATATGTGCTAATATTACTAGTTGCCATAACTAATACAAAATCACCATCTATCTATGAATCAGAGTCCAAAGATTGTCTTCATTTGGAATCTTCATATTTCTGCAAATGCTATTCTTTTTCAATGTTACAATAAACCAAGCACCACCATGGTAAGGACAACAACCAACCAACTCACTTTAAGATGATCCGGAATTTTGTATAATTCATCTTCAGCAGGCTTTAAATCAGTCTCAACTTGATCTGTCAAGTCAATATTCTTGCCCCTTTTCTTTGCTAGTTCTTGTTCAATGTACTTCAACCTGTCAAATAGAGAAAAAGTAATCTCAAGACAACAACATAAACATGTAGAATCCTCCAACAACTTTAATTTCATCCAACAGTTCCTGAGAAGGTAAAAAGAAAACACATAATCCGAAATCAACATAAGCAGCCATAAAATCCAAATCTCTTAGCGAATAAAGATTGAAATAACCCAAAAGGGAGCTAAACGATAAACCAAGGGATACTGACAAGCTTCAATCCTTAAACATGTGATCCTCCATACAGGTAACTAATTGAATTCAGATAGCACTAGGACTCTAGAGAAGTGCCCCTTCATAAATTTATTGCAGAAAGGTAATTAAAGAAAAAAGACAAAAACTATACTGAGATGGATGGTTAAAAAAGTAATGCATTTTATAAGTATTCTCATTAGAATTAATCACTATCGTGGTCTTACTAACAAATTTGATCCCCCAAAACAAGTATGAATCACTAAAAGCTCCTATTACATACATTCTGAGAAAAAAAGTCAGAAGGCATATAGAACACATAATGCACATTACCAACTAATATACCTGCAAAGTAAGAAAAAGAATGTTTACATATTGGGATCTTCAAACATAACAGCAGTTTCTTGAGCGAAGGTATCTTGGAGAACCAATTCGTCTTTCTCCCCATCTCCTTCGTTCTTTTCACTCGTTTTAGACAAACCGAACCGCTGCCAGCTGCTGTTGCACTTTGCAATGCACTCAGTCTTGCTGGAATTCCCAATTTTCTTTCTCTCTGCTTTTGCAGAAACTTCACCTCTTCTAATGCAGCCTGATTTTTTTAAAAATTATTTTAGCTTAATAACTATTGTAACTACAGAAAACCTAATGACGCAATGAATTATAATCTAATGACTCAAAATACCTTTTCTCTTCTTCTTCATCGGATACATTGTTCTTGGTTTCCTTCTCTTCTTCGTAACGCCTCTTTCTGAAGTTCTTCTTCTTCTTCTCCTTCTGCAACATTGAATTTTCCATTTTTTAATAGTTCTCTGATACCAAAAGGCTCCATACAAGTACCGCAAGACTGTAAACGCACTGTTTTCATGCCAACATAACAAAATAATAAAGCCTGAAACTCTTATTTGGGCCGGTCAAGAGGAGCCCAGCGCTTTCTTGCGGGTTATTGACAGATAACCCGATACAAAGCCGATAATACACAAACTATTGATATACGAGAGAGAACTAATTTTGGATTTTTGTAGAACCGTCGACTTCCAATGAAATTATTTCATTTCAAATATAAACGGACTGTATTATTGCAAAATAAAATTTATACATATCCAGTTTCATATACTCCATATCATATACTAGAATTTGAATGCAAACCAGAACTTTCGTCAAAAATAGACAGAAAAGAAACAGTTGGATGGTTCCTTTTCACTCTTAAAGGCCCGCCTCTTCAAATTTTCTTTGGTGCAAGCTTGGATTTTATTTTTTCTATCTCTTTGGTTCCAACTTGAAAAGCTTTTGTCAAAACATTGTCCGGCACTGATGGTGTTGCAGTAAACAATGTTACAGCAATGGATTGAGTTCCAGGCAATTGACTGTTGAATGCAGAAATAACAGAAGCAGCCTTGTCACCATTATTCTTCTGGAAGTGAACCAGACCTTTGGGGAAGACAAAGATTTCACCTTTCTCGATAGTTTTTGAGATCAACTTGTTGGCAGTAGTGATGAATCCTACATCCAATTCACCTTCAAGCACAAATATCATCTCAGTGGCACGTGGATGAGTGTGAGGTGGATTCAGGCCACCGGCTTCGTAGTCGATACGAGACAGTGATACACCGAGTGTGTTGAGGCCTGGAATTTTTTCCACATTGGCGCCTGTTACAACGGATCCTACCGAATTGTTAATTACTGCTGGATTGGCTAGGCCGGCGAAGAAGAAATCATTTGCTGTAATATTTGAGCTGTCTTTGCACGCAAAACCGTTCAGCTTCGTTCCTGAAACAAAATTAGGAACAAAATCAGAGATTAATTGCAGCCAAAAGAAAGAGAAGAGTATATTGATATGCATACCTGAAGAGGTATCGGCCACACAGACATCCTGAAGCATGTCAGAATCAACTGCAAGAATTCCAGATAGGATACTAAAAATGAGTATTGATGTGCTAAAAAGACTAATAGCCATGTTAATAATTTGGGCAAGAAAAGAGTCTGACTAATTAATGAGAAAGAAAGGGCCCAATGCAGAAGAAGAAGGTGAGTTGCGTATTTATACACGCAGAAAATGGTTCTAACAATGGTCGACAGTCGACACGGAATATTGAGTGATGTGCCAATCAAGCATGGAAGTAAGAGATCTTCAACTTAAACATATAAAGAAAGGGAGGTATGTGAACAAAACAAGTCTCTATCTCTTTCGAACACGTATTAGCACACATAAATTTTCATGGGAGCATTAATAAAAAATTTAAAAACCACCAAACGTGCAGTTGCAGCTGAAGTATATTTTCACTAATTAGCTTCTTGTTGCATTCAAGGTTTGGTGAGAGATGGAAACTGAAAGATGAAATTAAATTGTCCCGTTAAAAGGAAAAAATTAATGTATGAATCAACCACCAACACGGGCCCTTGTGATGGGACGCCCATTACCGATGATTCTCGCTTTTGCTTTTGTTCCGTTTCGTGTTAATTATACAATTTACCATTAAAACAGAAGTAACTTAAAGTTTAATCTCATAAAAATAAAGAATAAGAAAAAGATTATTCGTTTAACTTTTCATAATTACATTGTCGTTCCAAGCTCCTGTTGAAATAGTTGAATAATCCTGTATGTTAACTGGACTCGTAGTTTTTATCAGTAAAGCTCGAGTTTTCTCGCAACTACTAAAGCCTTAAGGGAAAGGGAGCAAGGGAAAATTACTCAATAAATCACTTGAGAATTTGGAAAAACACGTTATTCATGTATTTTTTTTTATTTATTTTTTTAATTTATGTTAGCAAATCTATTTTCTGCCTCAACCTACCAATCCAGAAGAAATTGAATGCTTGACATCATCGTTACGTTAAATCCTTAATCGATAATGACAAAGATAAAGACGGGTCGTCTAACTTCCTGCTCCTCGCTGATAACACTGCTCGGTCATTTTAAGAATTAGCATCTTAAATTTAACTCATTTGAAAAAAAATAAAAAAAAAAAAATCGACAAAGAATTATGATGTCTCAACTAATTTTACTTATAAACGAATTTAAAAAAAGAAAAACATTCTGCTTGAGTTGAGAAAATAATAAAAATTTGTTACGTTAATTTATAAAAATAAAATTTATACGTTAAGTTATATAATTTACTAATTGTTCAAGTCCTTTATCTTGTGAATAGGTGATTATATAACTATGGATAAATTTGTATATGCAACAGTAAAGAGTGTTAATAAGAGCCTATTTTATTAACACAAACAAAATGTGTTTAAAATTTAGATAATTGGTAAATGTAAGTAAAATTTTTAATTGAAAAGTTTTAATACTCAAATTAAAACAATGATACAAATGATTCTACGCATCTAAAAGTAAAAAATTATTGATAGATCATAAATTCAAAACAACTTTTAAATCTTTTGATTTTAATTAACGGGGGCAAATTTCAGTTAATATAAATAGCTAATTTTCATGATTTAGATCAATTTAAAAAATTTATAAATTTACTTACAAATTAATATTTTGCAATTAATTATTCAAAAATTAAATTATAGGTTGAATTAAATTTAATCTGTAAATTTACTAATTTGAACCTAAAACTCTACTCAAACTAGATCAAAAATTTAACCCAAAACTTAAATATACGTAATACTCATTTTATTCCTTCTCTATTTTTATTTTTTATTTATTTATTAAGGATAATTAAGTAATTTTTTATCCATTAAATTAATTTGAACCAAATAAACAAAAGCAAAAATCATTTATTCTTCGTTCCAACAGCTTCTTCTCCTTTATTTTTATTTTCTTTTTCTTAAACTTTCTTTTATTTCTTTCAAATTACTCATTTTGTGATCGATTAAATTTCCGTTTTTTACTACTAATCTCATATACTCGATACGAGCTATATTTTAGAAACTTCGTTTAAACAATTTGGTCAACGATAAAACCAGAATAAGAGTAGTGTGACTATTTACGATTTGGGACTTTTTACAATTACTCGATAGTTAAATATCTAAGAGTTAAATTAATTTTTTGGTATGATTCTCGGTATCTTACTATTTTATTTTCGTATTTCAGTAAATTTTTTAATAATTATTATTATTTTATTACAAAAATAATTATTTATTGCGGATAATTCTTTTTATTATTATACTCAGTTAGATTAGAATTAACTCGATTAGTTGTAAATTAAGTGTACTAATAAATTTTTGAAAGAAGCTCATCGTATATTAATATCGTAGTTAATTTTAAATATGTATATTTTAATTGTTATTTTAATAACTAGTATAACTGTGATATAGATACGCCGAAAAAGCAACCACCCAGTCTACCTTGATCCTATTTTCATTTGATTTCTATTTTGAAGATACACTTTGTGAGTGGATATTTACTATTTTTCTTAAAATCTTATTTATTTTATTTTATAAAATTATTTTATAAAAACATATTATTTGAGCCTATATGGGAGACGTTAAATTTATTGTTGTAGCGGAGACTTGGAGAAAATTTCTTTATTTGTGAATTATTTGCGAAGTTATGATCTTTTTTATTATGATGACTTTATTATAGTGATACTGATTTGCTTGAGAGGCCAAAGGCCGATCTTAACACTTATGCTTTGATATTGCTATATATATGCTATGATGTTGGCTATATAATGAATCATTCAGTTTTTTCTTATACTTTAAATCATGTTTTTAAAATTTTTGATTTGTATGATTTGGCCTATATTTCTAGTTTATGATACCTTTACCGAGAGTGATAAGGGGGAAAGTTATTGTGCTTTAAAAGCATCTTCTGATTTTTATTCTGTGTAGGTATCGGTACATGTGAGAAGTAGGGATGAAAGGCATCTGATCTTTGACCCATTTTTGTATACATCCCTGTATGCTTTTCTTTTAAATTAAACCCTCTAAAAATATAATTTAAAAAGCATATAAGCATGCTGTGGATACCCTGAGATTATAATGTCATTTGAAATTGATTCAGTTTCAAACTTATATTTTTTTTTATTTATGATTATATATATATTTACATAATTTTATATTGGTTCAATATTTACTCACTGAGTTTTTATCAAACTCACCCTATTATAATTCTTAGTGTGTGCAGGACTCCGTTTTTAGGTGAAGGCCCGTAAAATTTTTTGTGAAGAGCATTGGAGTTTCAGATTCTCCTCACAGCCACCTAGAGATTTTATTTTGCATAGGTCCATTATTTTATATATTGGGCACAACACTCAATGATGTATATATGAATTTACATATTACTTGTAGTTATATATATACAAGACATACAAGTAATATATAAATTTATATATACATGTGTATTCTTTTAGTGTATGAGTGATATGGTAATGATGGACATGGATTCCTTTTGTTATGAACTTGAATTACATACCTATCATCCATATTATAGGTTATTGGTCGAGTCTGTCTGAGGCTTGTAAGAATAGGATACTCCTACCTCCATGTCATCACGATCCTGACTATCGAGGTGTGACAGAGTGGTATCAGAGCTTAGTTTATAGATTAGTGACTCTAAGTAGAGTGTAGTACCTTGCATGTATAGTATGTTTAGGATACTTTCATATGGAGTATTACTTTTTTTGAGTGTTTGTATAATCTAATGCATCTTCATTTTCCTGATAATATAGAACTAAACTAAAACTGTAGTTTATTTGACTTATGATTCTGCGTCTTAACAGCTGAATCATATCCTCCCAAAATCAAAATCCCTTTAACGAAAACTAAAGAATTTTTTCTTCAGATCATGATTCATTTAGACCTTCAGTACATCTTATTAAGACTTAAGTTCAAGATTCAGGTAGAGGTCGAGGTTGAGGTCAGGGTCAAGTTGATATTCATGAATCTGAAGTTTTAGGAGAGAGAATAGAGAAAAGACAGGGATTAAACCTTACTAAGGAAATGCAAAGGATCTAGCATGCTGTAAAACTATTGGTAGACTTAGTTTCTTAACAATATCAATAACAAGCTCAAGCTCCTCCTGTTTAATCTCATCTAGTAGTCCAACAACCTGTTCAAGCTCTTAATGAGAAAAGACAGAGAATAATAGTAACTTTATAGGATTTTTGAAAGATGCATCCACTGACTTTTATAAAAGTTGAGTCCAGTCCTGATCCTAGTAGATTTTTAGAGGAGTTGTACCAAATATGTATGACTCTAGGATGCTCACCAATAAGATCAGTAGAGTTGATAAGTTATTAGCTGAGAGATATAACTTACGCCTGGTATTTATCATTCACTCAGGGAAAGAGTGCTATAAAAACTCCCTTAGAATGGTCGAAGTTCAGTAAAGTCTTTCTCACTCATTTTATGCTATAGAAAATTAGAGATGCTAAGACGAGAGAATTTTAGCACCTGATTCAAACTAAAAGTATGACTATAGCAGAGTATGATATACAGTTTATCCGTCTCTCCCATTTTGCCCCATACCTAATAAGTACAGAGCAAATGAGAGTAAAGAGATTTGTTAACAGATTGTGAGATTATTTGTTCAAATTAGTGCAGGTCACAGACATTACTATATATACTCAGGCCTCAAATTTAGCACTCTGATTTGAATTAAGAGCTAGAGAGTGACGTGCAAAGAAGAAATCTCAGAAGAAAGTAAGAACAAAGAGTTATAAAAAGTCCCGACGGAGTGGCTAGTCAGGTGCACTTAATGAGCCTAATCTTAGGGGCTCTACTTCTAAAAGAGAGACTTTAATATATAAAGGTCAAAGTAGAAGAGAAGACTAAAGTTTTCAACAGCAAGCAATATTGTTCGCTTCAATAGCCAAGTGTAGCGCACTTGTATACTTGAGGTGTAGACAACCCTATTCAAGAGTATGTAAGAGAGAGACGTGTGCTTATTTTAGATGTGGTCAAATGAACTATATGATCAGAGACTATCTAATTTCCCCTTCTCAGCCCTCTTACTCTCAGCAAGAAGCAGCTTTACAGACAGGATCTTCTTTAAGAAGGAGTTATATGGATAGAGGCTAGTCTTTTAGTGAAAAAGAATAACAGTTAATTGGCAGAGGCTAGTCAACTACGAGTAGAAGTCAGGCTAGAGTGTTTGCATTAATACTTCAAGATGCTCAAGCATCTAATACGGTAGTAACAAATATCTTTTTTATTAAAAATCTAGATGTCAGAGTTCTATTTGATCCAAGGGCAACCCATTTTTTTATCTCTCCATACTACTCACCGTTTAGGTAAAGAGGTTAAAATCTTAAAATCACCCTGATCTGTATCTACCATAGTGGGAAGTGTCTTATTAGTTTTTATGGTTATAAAATCTTGTGCCATTTCTATTAGAGAACATGTTTACCCTACTAATTTGATCTTATTAGAAATTTTAGATTTTGATGTAATTTTACGTATGAAATGATTGTCTAGATATCATGCTATTGGAGATTGTAAGAGAAAAACTATCACTTTTTTTGTTCTAATTGGCTTAACTTTTAAAGTTCAAGGTGATAGGAGTGAAATCCCTAGTAATTTGATCTCGACTCTTGACGTGAATAGATTACTCAATAAATGTTGCATTGGATACTTAGCCTATGTACAGGTCATTAATGACAGTAAATTAGACCCAATACATATTCTTATAGTTAGAGATTTCCTAAATATTTTTTCTCATAAACTACTTGGATTATCTTCTGAGAGAGAGATCAAGTTTATTATTGATCTTTTTTTAGGAACTCAGCCTATCTGGATTCCCCCATATTGTATGGCACCTACTCAATTGAGAGAGCTAAAGGTGCAACTCTAAGATTTGTTAGATAAAGGATTTATATGTTGGAGTACATCTCTCTAGAGTGCTCTAGTTCTATTTGTGAAAAAAAAAAAGACGAATCCTTGTGTCTATGTATTAATTACAGACAATTAAATAAAATTACCGTTAAAAATAAATACCTATTACCGAGGATAGATGATCTATTGGATCAATTAAGGGGAGCTCGATGTTTTTCAAAGATAGACTTACGATCTGGGTATAATTAGCTAAGAATTAAGAAAGAGAACATTCTAAAGCCTGTCTTTCGTACTTGATATAGGTATTGTGAATTCTTGGTGATGTCTTTTGGACTTACTAATGCTCCTGTCGCTTTTATGGATTTAATAAATTGAGTTTTCAAACCATTTTGGATCAGCTTGTTATAATCTTTATTGATGACATTTTGGTATATTCTTTGAATTATCAAGAACACGAGCAGTATATTCGTATTATTCTTCAGATTCTTAGAGAGTGTAAGTTATATGCGAAGTTTTCTAAGTGTGAATTTTGGTTATCAGAGGTGGCCTCTTAGGATACATTGTGATAAAAAGTGAAATTTGTGTTAATCTTAAGAAAATTGAGTCTTTATAAACATTGCCTCGCCCAACTAGTGTGACTAAAATTAGAAGTTTTTTAGACTTGACAGATAATTATAAAAGGTTTGTGAAAAATTATTCTTGGATAGCAATGCCACTGACTCAACTTACTCAAAAGGGTATAAAATTTATATGATCGGATGCCTGTGAAGAAGTTTCTCAGTAGCTTAAAGATTGTTTGACTTTAGCACCTATGCTCATATTACCTTTTGATAGTGGGGGTTATTTTGTGTATTGTGATGCTTCTAGAGTAGTGATGAGTACATAAAAGTATATGAATATTAAGGTTTAAATTCATCATTTTACACTTAAATATAATTAATTCCCTCAAATTATGCATATTTCTAGTC
>JAWDEX010202748.1:0-11418 GCA_035221805.1 Trichilia hirta
TATTATTTAATCTTATATTATCTCAAAAGGTGCTAGTTCTTTATGAATAATAATATTTTATCTTTTTCATATCTTTCAAATGCATAAAAATATTGATGTGACTATAAAAATTTATAGTGAGTTAGTGGTGAGCTGGCACTGAACTCTTCAGTTTCACTTTAAAAGCTCAGTGACTATACATAATATGTAGCAATGTGTCATAGTCTTTAAATCACAATAATTTTTTTTTTTTTATCAAACCTTACACTAATTGTATATATCATATAGATTATGTCATTTGTTGTTTAATCCTGATCAAGTTAGGGTTCATAGAATTTTAAAATTCTAATTTTAATTTATTCATAAAACGTTAATTAATATATCTTGAACTTGTTTTTTATGAACCCTTTTTGTGGTATAAAAATATTGTAACCAGAGATTTAGGTTTCAAATATTTATCAATATTCATCTAAAAACTCAACCCAGAGAAAGTTAACGATAACTCTCAATTTAATTTACCAAACTAATAGATCCTATTTTAACTATTATTCATATACTTATATGAATAATATATAACCAAATTGGTTTTATCATATAGGATGTGACTAGTCCTATACTTATACACTATATATACAATACACATTTATACAAACTTCAACTATGATATTTTAAATTGAAAAATTATATCACACACTAGTATAATCTCATGATAAAATTATTGACTAATTCTTATCATATGATTTATCTTTCTTTGATCACATTTAAAAAATAGTCTTTTAACTAGTAATTCATATTAATACTTTTATGACATAATTCTCATTATTACTCGTACTAATATTATTTTACGATATTTATCGATGGAATTCAGTATGTTTACTTTATGACATTACTATTTAGTTAATATCATATTTATTAAAAATGGCTTTGATAATTTTATTTACCTCTTACGATAAACTATTTAAATAATTCATATACATATTTTATCCTATTGCATGAAACAATAAAGAAAGTAATATATATATGTGAATAAAATTTTTTTTCTTTTATTTATTAATAATAATATAATATAAAATTATACATCTTGAAATTGATAACATGAATAACTTTTAGAGTATTTACAAACATAATATGCCTTCTGATTCGATTGTAAGTAGCTTAATGTATGTAATATTCTATATAAGACTTAATATAACTTATATTATAAGTGTTATGAGCAGATATCAGACCAATCTAAGCGAGAAATATTTATCAATAATAAATTGATCCTTAAAAACTTGAGAAAATTTAAGAATTTGATTATAAGTTTTGAATGTTTAGAGTTAAATATTTAAAGATACTTAGATTTAAATTCTCAATGAGATATAAATGATAAAAAATCTATATTAAAATTTATTTTTATGTATAATAGAGGTGCTATTAGCTAAAAGAGTTTCAAATAGACAATTATAGCAAAATCTACCATTGAAACTAAATACATTACTTCTTCAAAAGTAGTAAAAGAGGCTATTTAGATAAGTAAATTTGTCACTAAATTATGTGTGATTATAAACATGAATTATCTAATAATTTTGTTATTTAATAATATTGAAGCAATTGTACAAGCAAAGGAGCTAAAAACACACCAAAAGTCTAAGTACATTTAGCAAAAATATTATATTTTAAGAGAGTTTATTAAAATTAAAAATATAATAATCTAAAAACATCTTTATCAAAAAATATTTCTGGCTACTAACTAAGGCAATAACATAAAAGCAATTAGGCTATTATTTTTAGAAGACAGGTATAAGATATAACAATGAATAGTTTTAGTGCAAATGAGAGTTTGTTAATATATGTCTTAAAAATCATTTAAAGTATGTCTTAAAAATCATTTAAAGTATGTCTTAAAAATCATTCATATTATTGATTTTAGAGTATTTTGTCTTATATTATTATTATTAGTTAATAAATAATATGAAAAAAATTATTCTTTATTCATATCTATAAACTGTTTTCTTCATTTATTCATACACTTAAATAAAAGTATGCATATGAATTATCTAAATAATTTATTTAATTAGTAAATAAAGTTAGTAAAATTTTATAATTAGTAAATAAAGTTAGTAAAATTATTCCTTATGAAAGTAATATTGACTAAGCATCAATATTGTACAGTAGATATACTAAATGTCTTCGATAAATTTTATGAGATAATTGCGAGAAACTGTGAAAGTTATGTTACTAAGGCATTCGTATGGATTAATGGTTAGGAACCTATTTTTTGAATAAGACCAAATGATAATAAATCACATAGTAATGTAAGTAGTCAATAAATACGGGTTTGATATGATTAGTATGCAATGTAATACTTTGACTTGTGACATTATGGTTGGATCAGATATGAACATGAATGATTTATATAATGTATAAGTATAAAACTAATCATTTTTTTATATAATACAATTAGTTTGATCATATATTATTTGTATATAGATACAAATGATGATTAAGAAGGGATTCGTTGACTCCATAAATTAGATTGAGAGTTTTTATTAATTCCATTAAGATCTAAGTTTTTAGATGAACATTAATAAATATTAAAATTGAAATCTCTGGTTATAATACATTTGAAATTGTATAAAAGAATTCGTGATAACGAGTTTGGAATATATTAATTGATGTTTTGTGTATATATACATCGATCGATCTATATATGTATTTCTTTATTATGTATATATTGAGTTTAGAATTTTGATATTTTGTGAACCTTCACTTAATTAAGATTGAATAATAAAAAGATTTAACTTACATAATATGTATAATCTGAAAAAGGTTGGAAGGAGTATTTTTTTATTATAATTTAGGGATTATGGTACATTATTAAATATTTACTATAATCGTTGGGTCAGTAAATAAATTTTTTTGAAAGAGTCTAAATAGTACTCATGACAATTTATGGTAAACTTACCTGATCACATTTATAATCTCATGTAATTAGAGAAAATAAAAAAAAAAGAGAACATATTATGTGTAGCTAGCTATCACCTTTTAAAATAATATGAAATTATTTCATGTAAATCGTTATATGTATTGATTTATTAAAAGGTTTACTACGTTAAAAAACTTTTATATATGCCTTTAATGTAAATTAATATAAATTATATGGTATGTAAATAATAGAGATTATTTAAAGACTTTTTTTTAAAAAAAAATTGATGAAATCTTAATTAAATATTTTTAAAGGGACATATCCAAACAAATAGATAATTGCTTTTTGACCACTTTTGAGAAAATTGGAAACCTACAGCATCCTATGGTTTTGAAAATAGAAACCAAACCTGTTGCATTTAATAGAGCTATAGCTAGGGTGCTTGGGGCATTAGCTGTTGACTTTTCGTGTTGAAGTATGGATTTAAAGCAAATGTCAGACATAGTAACAGAACACTTTTTCCTATGAGGAGAAAAGCCTCGTATCTATCTTCCCTTCTTGACCATCCCTCTACTGGCAAAGGTGATACTAAAATATAAAGATCTCATACTTTTAGGATTGGTTTCATCAAATTTGAGCACTCGAAGAAGTTAACTTTTAACTTCAAGCTCAAATATGTCAATGATTACATAATTCTATTATTATACTTACGTGTATGAGATACATGCTTAAATTGTATAAATCTAATTTTTTATCCACCTATATGTATCATCTGAATTCCATCAACTATAAGAAAAAATCTTAAACATAGTAAGGGGAGAATCACCCTTGATGATTTGGACCAAAGTCTCCGTATTGAAAAGGAACTTAAACGTAATAGACTTGATGAATAGATTGTAATGTCCTCCGGGATAAATGTGATGGAGAATGGAAAGGAGTTTAAAATTGATAAGGAAAAAAAAAAAAGAAAAAAAGAAAAAAAAAAGGCAAGTTTGATTCAATACAGAATCAAAATAATAAGAAAAAGAAGAGTGCGTGCCACCATTGTGATAATATGAGTCATTACAAAAGAGATTGCCAACTTCTAAAGAAATAGAACGAAAGTTTACCAATAAATTTTTTGCCTATAATATCCAAGATCAGTGTTCTCAAAGGTAAAGATACATAGTGGATAGATTTTGGTGCTATCAAACAAATCTTATAAATTAGTGGAGGATGAACATGTGCTTTACATGGAAAATTCATCCATAGCTACAATTAAGAAAACTGCAATGTGCAACTTGATTTTACTTCTGAAAAAATATTAACTCTTACTTATTGATATTTATCATGTGCCAGAAGTTAGAAAGAACTATGAATTTGGTAGCTTTTTAATAAGTTTAACTTTAAACTCGTATTTGAGTTAAACAAATTCGTATTGTCCAAGGGATGGTACTTTTGTTAAAAAAGGTTGTATGTACGAGGGAATTTTTAAACTCAATATCAATAAAATAAATATTCTGTTTATATAATTGATTCATTATCTTGATGACATGATTTTTGCAAAATATTAATATTAAAAGATTCCATGATATGAATAATTTGTAATTAATTTTTAAATATTGCAAAATATTAATATTAAAAGATTCCATGATATGAATAATTTGTAATTAATTTTTAAATATAAAAAAGACATACATGAAAAATATAAAGTGTGTGCACGAACTAAAATTACAAAAGCTCCTTTTTAAAAATTGAAAGAAAATTTACTTTATTTTATTTAATTTATAGTGATTTAATGGATGTGCATAGCACTCCTATTAGAGCTGAAACGGCCCGGAAATGACGAGTGGAAAGAGAAGCAGCAGAATTGGACTACTTGTTCATGTCATTTTCCAGGCCCAATCAATCAGATTTTCTTTACGCATTTTGCAATCAAACATTGGAGCCTCGCACAACTCGGGTACGAACATTATTCATGTATTTCTGTTTTCTCTGCAAAGAATGGTTCAAGGGATGATAACTTTAGGCAATTGTATGCGGTCTGTTCATAAAAGCAGCAACATTGAAAACGAGTACATGCTTCGATGCAATCAATACACGATAGTGACGGCAAAAATCTGAAACACAAGGCTGAAATGGTAATACGTCTTTCATATCTTTAGTAGTAGCCAAACCAACTCATAGATATAGACCCTGCCTCATTAGTGCAATGAATGCATTCAAATACTAAACAAATTCCGCAACATGGAGAAGTTATATGTACTATTCATTGTCCTCACGACCATATCAATTGACCTTTAGACCAAGTTCACCCGGCACACGGCATACAACAAGGTCTCAGTCCCATGGACTGTTTGTTTCAACACGTCTGCAAATCATTCCAAGGAAATCCTTAGAAGGCAGATAATGCATCGTATTACTTGGCAATGACAGTTTCACTTCAATTCTTCTTTTTTAAATCCCCGGTAGAATTTTCAACAATCTGCAAATTCTAGCTGCAGAATAGATTGTCAATGAATTGTCATCAAAGACTTAAAACAAATATCTCAAATATCTAGTTAAGAACCTCTCTAATTTTCTCTTCTTCCTGTGGTTCATATTTCTTGATTTTGATTATTAAATTAATCTTGCGTCCCCAGTCTTGTGAGGCCATTATAGCGAAAGTCCATATCCTCTGCTTGGAAGCTCTCTAATCTCAATGGAAATGTTTTGGTCGCCAGCACAATAATGACATTGCTACCGTGTCTTGCTATTAGCTAAACAGTGACTGAAGAATTAATAGCATCTACAAGTAGCATGTATGAGGTTTCGGTCCCCACAAGCTGAAGTAGCGACCAGAGAAAAACAAACTTCATAAAGAGCAATCTTTCTGTGAATTAAGAAGAAGGAAATCCATCAAGGGAGACAAAAAGAATTAGATAGGAAACACAAAATCAATGTCATCAAACTTTGTCATTTCTGCTAGCACAACTTGGCTATGTCTCGCTATCCTATCCGTTGACGTGTGACAAACTTCTCCCTCTCGCCAATTTCTTGGCAAAGCTCCATTGCCTAAAAAATGGACCATATAGATTATAGCGAAAACTTTTGGGTTACGTTACCTTCAGATTGGTTGAATTTTAGCTTCATAATTAGAAGAACTAGGCACGTTCAGAGGTGTACTGATAAAAACCGATCTCACATATTGGACCCCATTCCTTAGGGGAGCAAAAACTTCATATAATAGAGCGAGCATAATTAGTTTAATTAATCATGGTAATATAATGGCTCAAAAGTGTATGCTTAACGATGCATAGCTGATATTATTAAAGTTTGTGATCAGGGATAGAACAACACTAAAATGTGTTTTGTGCAAGGGATGTTTGAGGAGAAACAATACAACTAATAAGTTGCGAAAGGAAAGCGTAAGTACAAGCGTCATGTCTCTTAATTGCAACATGGAATCCAAAAGATTGCCTAGAACAAAAAAATGTGCAGCCTTTCCGTCAATTCCTTGCTAATTTTCCCAAGTTTTCTTCACTTCCATTTGCAATATTCCAAAATGGGAAAGAAAAGAATATGAAAGTAGTGAGGGGTAAATTCTGATATTGCATGCATTAATACATGCTATCAAGATTTCTTTCGAATTACATCTACCTTGGTTAAGAAATTTCTATACAACAATAAACATTTTATTTGTTACCGAGGTGCTACAATTTCAAAGTTACATCTATTATGTGATAAAATTTTAAATATAAAAAATAAATTAAAATATAAACATTTTTATTAAAAATTAGTGTTTATTGAACACTTTACTTGTATTTTAAATCATATTTAAAATACCATAAATAATCTCCAATATTGATTTGTTTAAAGTTCTCTCCCTCTAATTACTGTGTGCTTTGATAGTAGGAATCAAAAGTTATTATAAATTTCTAATCCCGTTAAATATTACTAAAAATTCAACAATAATAAACTTGCTTCTAACTATTTATTCTGCCAATTATAAATTAAGCAATAAGACAAAACTGAAAAATGAGCCAATGCAATATGTTTTTCATTTTGTTAGATAATAACAAGAGAATTAGAAGCATTGAACACAGTAGCAGATCTTGACTTTCGATTTTGGGGTCAACTAAAATTTCAAAACTACATTTTTTTGACAAAATATATCAAATAAAGAACATGAGGCATATAAAGCCATAAATTTCATCAATTCATAAACAAAAGCATTAGAAAATACATCAAATATGAAATAACTAATCTTACCTGAAATTGAGACATTAAAAGAATAAAATCTTTAAGAACTGAATCTAAACTACATATCTTAACTTTCAATGTTCATAACTAAGTTATCGATGAGAAATTCATCTTCAATCTTATTTCTTAATCTTGTTTTGATGATCTTCATAGCTGAAAATACCTGTTCACACTATAGATAAAAATATTTCTGATTAATCTGTCAAAGAGATAATATGTTTTTAATTGTTCTCTCTTTATTAGAATAAGACACAATTGTGATTCAGTAGATAGATTTTGTAGTTTTACATCATTACAGGTATAACACTCAAAATGTTTCAAGTGAAATTTTAAATTTAATCTCTTATTTAATAAAATCAAAAGGATAATACTTTTCTGCAAGACTGCAAAGATCATCAATATTGAAAGATATGTAATCTTTCCTTGGATCCAAAGTAAAGCTAAGTGTCAAAAGATCCATGGCTTAGAAACTAAACTATTATTTAGCACTTGCAATTGAAAATCAATGACTTCATTGAATATATCAAAATAATAATGATGCTCCATTGTGATTTGACTTTGTTGGTGTCGGTGTCGACGTTCACAATATTGAGTATTCATCTTAGGAACACACAGATTATGCTTTTCGCAAAACTATAAAATGTCTAAAGCAAACTACTCTAACCATATTCTCTCAGTTTTTGAATCAACTTTTTTATACTTGAAACCAAATGCATAGCATTCAAAATGTCTTAAGATTTTTGTTGCAAAGCTTGGCATAGTACATTAGTAATGCCATAATCTCTTTCATCAAGTACAAAATGGAGATGAATTCAAATGATTGAATTTTGATGCAACATTGGCATCTCCTTATTGAAAATAAGTGAATCCTTCTATTTTAATATTTTCAAACAATAAACAAATTGAATCAAATATTGTTATGAGATTGTATATAGAATAAAAGTGAGATCCTCATCAAGTATCACAAGCGCGTTTTAAAGTGCTAATTTGATTGGCACTTTTTTCAGTCTCAGTCTCGCCAAGAGTTATCATACGTGCAATTTTATCAGCTTGAGCACTTCGTAATTCTTCATGGCATTTGCATGAGATATCAGTAGAATTAATAATGAAAGTCAAATGATTATAAAATTAGTGAACAAAGTATACCTCTTTAGATGCAACAACAAGAGCCAATTATAATCAATGAGCTAAATAATGCAAATAATAAGTAGAAGGACAGCCATTAATGAATAATGCTTACAACCTTTTCCATTCTGCACACATATTAGTAGCGCTATCATAACCTTGACCACGAATATTTTGAACATCTAGACTATGACAAGAGAGAATAAAACATATTTCACTCTTAAGAGTTAATGCAGATGTACCCTTAACATGAGTAAGATCACTCTCTAATAAAGCCATCTTTATCAACAAATCTTAAAACAAGAGCCATTTGCTCTCTTTTGGATTTATCACGAACCTCATTAATAATAAAACAACATTTTGAATCTCTAATATTTTCAAGAATCTTCTTTCACACTTTATTAGGAAGAATATACAAAATCTCTTTTTCAATTGAATGAGAAATATGCTTGCTCAATTTAGGAGCATTTTCCAACACAACTTTTGCAACATTATCATTGTAAGAAGCCAAAAGTTAAACCAACTCATAAAAATGTCGACAATTTGTAGAATTAGGCATCTCATCAAGTCCTCTAAAAGCTCAAGCTTGGAATGTAAGCAAAGAACAGCATTTATAGGTGTTTTCACTCATAGCCTATTATTCAAAATTTGCTGTGAACTTTGTACATACATTACTTTATCAATATGTTTCATCAAATCCGCAGAAGCTACGGATGAGCAAGGATCATCTCCAATATGATTAAGAAAAGCACAATCCTTCCCAGCATTAACTTTTCTTTAACTTTTAAATCTTTGATAGTGAATGCATCCCAACTTAGTTACCTGTTAAGTTTTGAGTTAAAAAGGTAACGTAGCAAACAATATGCAGCATCTGTAGCTAGAGAATACTCAAGCCAAGAAGAAAGTTGAGTAAATCAAGAATATCAAAAATTCCTAGGGTATTTTTCAAATGAATGTGGATAACAAGAGATATGGAATTTATATGGACCTACTCTCAAGTAAGTAAGCTCGTCGAATTTTATCTCATTGATCAACTAGATATTCCAACATCGGTGAACGTAATCTAAGGTCACATTCTTTAAAAAGAATATTAACTTCTTCTATACCAATAACACGAATAAGGGGATTGATGAGGATTTTGGTGCTTAAGCCTTGGAGATTTGGACAGTATACTACTTTCTAAATTATCATTATCTTTCTTTTTGAAAAATGAGTCCAACCCTTTTTGCTTGCTCATGAATGATAAATCCTAAAGACCTATAATTACATGATTGTAGAACAAAAAATATTATTACAATTCTACAACAATATTAAACTTTCAAAGAATAAAGTGAATTTCCAATTTATTTACACAATTTTTCACTAAACTATATATGGATGAACTTTTTTGATTAATTAGTTTGACAATTTAAAATTAAAAAAATTATATAAATAAAGAAAGTATTAAACATTATAAGATAAGCCCAATCTAAATTTGGTGTTGGAAAATATTACAAAATTGTAGAAGAATAATTTTTCTTCAGTTGTTAATACTTAATATGATATGAATTATAACAGAAATTAATAAAGAATTATCCCAAATTTTTTACTACTAATAAAAAATTAACATGATTTAAGCATTATTTATATAACAACAAGATTATAAGAACACATATTAAAAAAATCCTTAATAACTACTTGCAAGTAAAAGTAGATGCAAATTGATAAAGATAGAAGAGATGAAATCAAGAAAGTAAGAAGCTAGTTGGCGGTAGACTTGAGAGAAAAGGAAAAGATTTCTGTTATTTTTTTTTTATTTGGTTGAAACTTAGGACTTATTAAAGAAACTAAAAGAATTTTTTTTTGAATTTAGTGTAATTTAAAATTTGTGATAAACCAATTAATTATAAGAATTTATAAATTATGATTAATGTGTCAAATAAATATATGTAATCTTTCTTGGGATCCAATTCGAATTTATTAAATATAAATATATTATATATACTAAAAGGGAATTTTCTAAATTTTTTGGGGCCTTCGCTTATGGTCCGCTGTTCGTGTTGGCATTGCTACCGCTCGCATATATGACATATATTAATAAATCAAAAAAACAGTACAATATGAGCTATCAAAAGGGCAAGGCTACAGCCATTCAGCTGTAGGTACAGTTGTATCAAATATATTATTATAATTCTCATTTCTTTGGTAATAAATTTAGAGTGACTTCTTATAATTATTGATTTCTTGTTACATTTTTTTAAGTTTTTGTAAGTTAATAAATTATAATAAAAAATTAAAATTGCAACTAAATAATTTTTAAAAAACATGTACAATATAATCAAATTATTGTAGCACGAGTAGAAGATGACTTACATCTAGAAATGGATAGGAATATATTTTACTTTTAATATTGGTATCATCGTCTATTTGTTGCCTGAAGTTGAACAAGATCATGATTTGCATGCATTTGCTTTGCTTATGTTTGACACAAGCCATGGAATTGTATTTCTGTCCTCTCAATTTGTTCCCAACAAACAAAGAATAACAAGACGTTTTCTCATTACTAGAATTGGTACATTTCCCAGGGAATAAAACAAGGAAATGATCATCTATGGTTTTAACTTACAATTAATCCATTAGGAAGCCAATTTCTTCAACCAAACCAGACATAAGCAATCGAATTCAATTGAAACACACTTTTTAACATCTTTGAAAAATTATATATAAATTTATATTTAAACTTATGTGATAAATAATGTTATATTTATTAATATTTCCAATTTTATAAACATAATATTATTCTCAAAACAAAATAATGGAGCACCTTAACGACAAGAAACGATAATAATTCACTTGATTTCATCATATATAATGTCAAATGATAAAATACTGATGATTGAAAAAAGTATCCCTGATTTCATTAACCAAAAACTTTACAGAAATAAGGGAGTTAGAGATTCCTCCTAAATAATTTAGTAGCTTTTCTTTCTTCTTCCTGAATGAAACAGACAGCCAAAATTGTAATATATGCCGTGACTGTTTTTTCTCTTCATAATCCATGCCAGGGATTTCATGACCGACCGACCATGATCCCAACAGCTAGCATCTTTCTCTATCTTACAGGACAAATTTACATTATCTTCTCCAGAGAAAGGACAATGATCACCAGTTGCAGCTCATTATTTCACTTCACATGTCAATTTTGC
>JAWDEX010202759.1:0-11417 GCA_035221805.1 Trichilia hirta
TTATAATTTTATATTTATAAGTATTTTTAAAAATTTTATTAAATATAAATATAAAATTTTGTATAAATTTAAATTATAAAATAAAAATAAATTCTTAAATTTTAAGAATATAAAACAAAATATTTTAAATTTAATTTTTAAAAATTAAATTATAAATCTTTTAGTATAACGTATTAGAAATAAAAGATTAATTTATAATTTTGTATTTATATTTCTTAAATTTATAAAATATGTTTATGAATATAAAATTATAAATGAAATTTTTTATAGTATAGAGCATTATAGTCACTCAATAATTCAAATAAAATATTTAAATTATTTTTATTTACTTTTTAAAAATAAAAATAAAATAATTTTTATAATTTTAAATTATAAAATAAAATTATATTCTTAATTTTTTTATAAATATTAAATAAAAATATTTTAAATTTTATTTTTAAATATTAATTTATATATTTTTAATATAAAATATTATAAATTAAAGTACTAAAATTTTGAATTAAATTTAAAATATATTTTAATAAAAAATTAGTTATTTTTGTTAAGCATTTATATGATAGAAGTTTAGGATCTATATGATAAAAATTAGGGACTTATATAAAATACATATTTTTGTTTTTAGTAAATGATGTATTTATTATATTTTCAAATAATGGGAGGGTATTGTTAGAAACTTATTAAAAGAAGGGTATTTGACTTTTCAGGAAAGGTTAGGAGAGAATTTATCTCTCTCCCTTGTTTTATTATCAAAATAAGGTTCGAAGGTTCCAATGATCAAGTTATGCTCTAGCAGCGCTTTGGACAATGCTCGAATTATGACATCGAAGTTTAACTTTGTTTTTATTAAATTTCAATGATAATAATTTTTTTTTTTTATATTTTATGAATAATAAGTAATTTTCCATTTTATTTATTTTTTAAAAAATTATAATGTCAATGTTGTAATTTACAATAACAACTCTTTAGAACATAAATATTTTTATACACTTATCTGTATTTGAGTTCAAGAATGTGTATATAATGCAGTTTGATCATGTGAAACATTAAACAAAAAGATTTACATTATTTATTAAGTAATAAAAACAAATGTATATTAAGTTAAGGGAGGACATTTTCATACCGATCCGATCTAAATCGACCTACATTGTCTTAATTTATGGTTTGAATTAATTTAAAATTTTTTTTATTGATTTATTAGTTAATATTTTTTTAAACTGCTATTTCAAGCGTAAATTTTAGATTAGATCAATTTAAAACTGCGAAAATGTAATATAATATATTTTTACTAGAATAAAAGAAAAATTTTAAACTGTAAAATACGGATTAGTTTGAAATTTTATTTTAAATTAATTCAAATCATATACGCTAGCCTCTATATATAGCATATTATATATACCCTCATTCTTATTAATATGGTATTCTACATTACAAAATTATGTTAAAATAGATAATTTAATATATATTTACTAGAATAAAAGAAAAATTTTATAGAAAATAAAAAATATATAAATTATGTGACAATAATAAAATTATGTTACATCAATTACCACCTAATTTATCTTTTTAATATTATTTAAAATATCTACATAATTTAAAACAAATTTTAAAAAATTATAATATCTTGTTTGATGACATCATGACATAGTTGAAGCCTTTGGCTTCGCGGAAAATTTGGATGAAACTTATACACAAAATAAAAGGAAATTTAGTGAACAATTATTTTCCCCTTTCATACATTTATTGATGATATTTTACTCATTAATAATTATGTAATAATGATATCAACAAATAAATATAAAGTTGTCCAATCCATTTTCTATAAATATTTAAATACCTACAATCATTTTATTGAATTTGATAATTGATTCGTTCCTAATAAAATGAGAGAGAAATTTAATAAAGAAAAATATTGTTTATGCTTTTGAGTGAATAGAATGATACCCAAATCATCAATTAACTTTATTTAAAAAATAATTTATATTGATATATCATAACTAATTTTGCTAATAATACAGGCAAAAATTATTCTCATTAATAGAAAATTTAATTTTTTTATTGCATATTTTTAATTTTATTTTTCTTGTTTTTATAATTAATGTCTATAATACAAATATTATAATGAGATATTTTATTAAATTTTTGTTATCTATCTTAATTTTTTAGGGTGGCTCCTAATGGACAAAATTTGGACCACCCAAAAGTAAGAATGTCTCTAAATACATGTTTTGCACATCCAAACATTACCCACTTCTATACAACCAGAAATTCAGTGAAGCGATGTAATCAAAATATGGATGCAACGTTTATGGTAATGCTATTTAACAAATTCCAATTATATTTTATTGATCCCATTACCTTTAAGAGTAGATAACAGTTTGATCTAAAACTTCAAATATTCGAAAACAAAACTTTCATTCTTCACTTATTGGGGGTGTCTTAGTGGACAAAACTTGGAGCAACCCAAAAGAAAGAGTAACTCTAAATAGACCCCTTGATTGCGTAAAACACCAGCTTTTTCAGTTGGTATTCAATTGAGAAGTGTACTCAGAATTTATATGAATGTAGATAGTATAGCTCATCAGGCTATTATGTTATATTTTGGCCCATTAACTCAAAATGGATTGCTATTTTCCTATTTTTTTATAAAAAAAAAAAAAAAAAACTTATCTTCATTTCAGATATTTTTGGAAGGATTCAAAATATGATTATATATTTGATAAGAATTTTATGAAGCGTGAGTTTGTTATTAAACGATAATAATAATATTATTATTATTATGAATAATAACAATAATTAGTAAAATCTTTTGAAGGCTCATATTATAAAGGAAGGTGATTTAAGTTATTTTCTACTAGTAATTATAAAAACAACAACATTTATGTTAACAAATTCTTAAAATATTCTAAAATTGTATAAGAATTTACTTGATATTAGTATATAATTTCTTTACGAGTTCTCAAATTTTATATTAATAAAAATATCAACAAAAATTTGTTTATTTATTTATTTGTTCTTATTAATAATAACAATTTCACTTTAAATGTGCACAGCTTATTAGAACAATTTCACCTTATGTTGAAGGAAGATCTCAACTCATCATAGCAGCCTCAGCTCATCTCATAATGCTTCAGCTCAACATGTCTATAAACTAGAATGAGCTCATCTTAGAATGACCTTAGCTCATCTCAGTGTCGTCAGTTCATCCAAGAGACCTGACCTTACAGGTACACAAATGTTACATAAACAGCAGTTAAGAACCATTATACGAGGAGTCATTGAGAATTAGTTATCAGCATATGTAATTGCCTATTGTCAAGCATTAATACCACTTCACCAGCAGTTACTCTCCACAACGCGGAAGTTAATGTGGATTATCGATCGCCACTTTTCTTGACGATGAAAGGAACCTAGTAATTGAGTTCATAAGAATTTGATTCTCCGTTTTAGATTGCATGCGTCGTATGGTTACTACCATTTTATAAATTTTTTTGTATGATATTTAGTTTACTCTAAATAAAAATTTATATATATTAATGTTCGTCTAAAAACTTGGGCCGTTCACGTGAAACTCTTTGCAATTGGACTTTCAAATCTAAAAATAAAACTTTACTAGTTTCAATATCATTTGTGAGGTCCAAGCTAATAAGCTCAGATTTTAACTCTTTCATTTTTGCGTCATGCATCATGTACAAAAGTTTAAAAGATGTGTTATTAACTATTATAAATATCAATTATATTCTAATGTAAAGAGGGTTAAAATGAACAAGCAAGCATCTCACTTATACTGCTATTCTTGAAAACATCCTTTTTCTTTATTTCTTTTTTATAAACTTAATTTAAGTATCAAAATTTTTATATTAAAAATCAACGTCACTCCTAACTTTTTTCATGTGACTTCAAGTTGTTGAAAGACGGACATTCTTGCTCTTTTACTAATCTCAGAGGAGCCTCACCAACTCCTCCATCCATAGCAAAAGAAAGAATTTATATGATATTTAGAGTTTCTTATTCAAAAAATTTCAGACATTAGCATAATTATTGTAAATGATATAATACTGATTAAGAACATTGAAAATGTACTCTAATAAAACGTTTGTTTTTGTGAATGCACAACAAACACATCTAGAACCTAAATTTTGTTTCTCCATGTTAATATGGGTTATGCATTCATCTGATAAGAATTAAATGTTGGAGTTATTAGATTTAGGAACAAGTATTGCTTGTGACGTAAAAGAGCAACCATTAAAATATCAAGTTGACAACCCTAGGGACCTTTTTTCTACACGCAGGAGTGAAAGATACTCATGGTTCAATTGGTGGAATCGTGATGCAGACGATATAATGTTGGAAGGGAAACCAAACTTAGCCTCACTATGTCAGTAGTAGAAAGTTCCACTGACATTGATGAATTTGAGTCAATCATTCATACAGACCATTCGTGCAAAGAAGATTGAAGACAAAGGTAGCAATTAAAAGCTGAAGAAGTTGAAGATATTGTCATTTCAATTAGAAAGATGCTCAATATAACACTCATTGTGCTTGTACTAAACTTATGTTACTTGTTTAATCAAAAAACAAAATCAGAGTTACAGGAATGATAAATAAGCATGTTTCAGCACAATTTCACCATCTTTTTCAGAGCAAAAATAATACTTGACTATCAAATTGACCTGCTGTTCCATTAGACTTAGAGCTTATAGCTATTATTCAAAATAACACGAGTTGTTAAAGATAATCTTCTTGAAATAAACCCCACCAAAAAACAAAAAACTTGAAAGAATTTACACTGGCTCACTGAGATTGTCTTATGGCTGCATCGTTCTCGTGGCCAACATTCTAGCTAACAGCTTTGGGTTTCACAACAGGTGGCTGAAGATCCAGATTATCATCATTTGGCCAATTATTTTAATTTGAAAGATCAGAATTATCACACTTGGCCACATATATGTGCGTTTTGTTTGATTTTTTAACCCTTATTTGAACATAACAAAAGGATTATTAAACCCTTTTAGTTGGTCAAACAAACGAAGAATTCTAACAGGAATATGGTTGATAATCAGTCTCAGTTTGGAGATCAAATGATGGGGTCTGCATGTCATTCTCCCTTACAATTATGATTTTATTTTCAAGGATAATATCTTAATAAGACAAATTTATAAAAACATTTTAAATATTTTTTATTTTCAAAATAATTTTATACAAATTGAATATCTTACAAATATGATCAAATTCATGACACGTCAACTTGCAAGTTGGTTTGCAGCCGCCAAATTCTCTTACCATTAAAATTCTTGGCTAACAATTTTTTTATAAATATTCATAAATTAAAAATATATAAATGTTTAAATTATTTTTTGCTGAATAAAAATAAAGGACAGTTCTTTTAATTTATGTGGCGACCAATTTCTGCCACATGAAAAGAAATAAACGAAATGACGAAATTCCCCCGTGATTTTTCAAACGACATAATATATTGTAAGGTTAATTTTGTCTTTTAGATCTCAAAACTATGCAATCTAATCATTACCTTTTCATTTTCATTGTCTCTACTTTCTAACATCCGCCTTCCACCACTCATATATTCTGCCGCAAGAATCCGCCAAATGGACTAAAATACCCCTACATTCAAAATCATAATCCATAATTTTACTTGAAAAAAGCAAATTAACAAGCAATTGCCAATTACTTAATTGTAGATACTCATTTTTTATCAATAAAATTTTCTATTTTGAACATAAATTATGGCAAAAAATTTTAAATATAATTTTTTCCAACAATTTTATTTTGATAATATATATTTTTGCGATCATTATTATTATTTATTTTAAAAGTAAATTTTTTTAAATAAATAAAAGAAAGTTCAAATCCTAACATGGTGTTAAGACTTCTATGACTTACCAATCTATGGGCAGTGATATAATAGTATACATGTAAATTCTCGATAAATATCTTATTATAAAAAGAAAAAGAAATTATTTTGCATTACAATGTAATTCATTGAATTAAAATTTTTTTATTTAAAAAATAAAAAATGAACATAGTTTAAATATGTTTTTAATATTTATCTATCTTCATATTTAAACCTCTTTATTATAATAAAAAAATAGATTATATTTGCCTTACAATTTAAATATTTTTTATTTGAAAAATTAATCATATTTATTGTCAAAATTAAACAAGAGAGAATATAAAGTTACTGCAAATTATTTGTTGGAATTCTAAGACACCAATTTAAACATAAATGCACTCTAAAAGGGACAAGGTTATTTTGGTCTTTTCACCTAGACTATTCCACACACTTTTAATTCAATTGCTCTCCTTCTCCGTAAACTAAACACAGCCAGACGTCGTTCACTTCACCATCTTCACAGAATAAATAAATTAAAAAAAAAAATGTCTCTCCTCCAATTCTGCTCCACCGTCCGATCACCGCCGTCGCTGACATGGGCGGGAAAATACCAGATTGCCTCTTGTCCCACTGCCTCCTCGTTATTACTAGTATCGAGGAGTGTGAAGAAGATTAATAAGAAGCAGAATGGCGTCGTTTTCACTGTTAGATCGAGCTTGGAGACGGCGAGAGCAACGGTGGGCCAGGTCACCGAAGTAAATAAAGACACTTTCTGGCCCATCGTTAAAGCTGCCGGCGATAAGACCGTTGTCCTCGATATGTACACTCAATGGTACTGTTTTTAATTTTTAATTATTTTAATTTTATTTATTATTTGATATTTTATGAAATAGGTTTCGTTAAATTCCAAAAAATTCAGTTGGAATTTTAAATAATTGTTATTTAAATAGATTAAAAATATAAAAATAATATATAATTGGGGAGGTATTGTAGAAAGCATTTTCGAGTAAAAGCGATTCTGTAAGAAAGGATATAAAAGCGCTTTCAATTAGCTGTTTCTCAAACTGAAACTAAAAAGGAAAAAAGAAGAAAAATTACACTTCACAGTGTCTTTTGTTTTTGTTCTTGTTTATGGGTATTTTCCTGAAAACCATTTTCAATTATTTCAAACAATCAGCACAAAATGGAGATAAAAGTGTTTTGGGCCATTGGAAAGCGCTTTTAAAGTGCTATAAGAACTTCCCAATTACACTGCAAGGCTAAAGAGTTGTTAAAGATTTAGGAATTGTTTAGCAGTACAATTAGGAGTTTGATATTGTCAAAGTGCTCCCAAAGACCTAAAAGTGTTTTTATCTGTTTGTAATATCTACTTGAAGTAAACAACAAGCATTTTCTGAAGTCTAAAAGGCGCCCAAAAGCACTTCTTAGCAACTGCCTACCTAGCTTGTGAGAAGTTCTTGAAAGCACTTATAAATCACATTGTGAAGCTAATGAGAGCCTATCTAATGTGATTCTAGTTTTGGGCATAGCATCACTCAACATGTTAACGAAATGTTTCGATTCTGGGCTTTCAACTAGACAGTATGCTTTCAACAAACATTCCTTTTTACCCATGCGAGAATCATATTGAGCTGCTCTGTTTTCAATTTGGTTCTTGTAATTTTTTGCTGTTTAAAGCACTTTTGTCAAAATAATAGCTTCCATTCTTGGTTCGGTTCTGTCAATCCATAGCTTCTAAGCAATTTATGCCAGTGTACCAAACTCTAGAGTGAAAATGCTAACCAATGATAACGTATTTGGTTAAAGGAGCGCCATCATAGTTAGCTTATTATTTAAAACATTCATCATGATCATAAAGCAGCTTTTGTAGACAGAGCTTGAGAAAAATATTTGAGGTTTAAGTCTATTGAGTAAATTCTTTCATTACGGGAATCTGATATTTTCTTGGATAATTTAGGTGCGGTCCGTGCAAAGTGATTGCTCCAAAATTTCAAGAATTGTCCCAAAAGTACTCAGATGTTATCTTTCTAAAGCTCGATTGCAACCAACAGAACAAGGTATTGACCTTTGCATTCATAATTTCTGTATCTTTAATGCACTCGAGTTTCTCCATACGACAATAAAAATTTGATTATTTGTTGACAGCCTTTGGCGAAAGAGCTTGGACTAAGAGTAGTTCCAACTTTCAAGATTCTAAAAGACAGTAAGGTTGTAAAAGAAGTAACAGGTGCCAAATTCGACGACTTAGTTTTCGCCATTGATACTGTTAGATCCAGCTGAAAATTCTTTTCACTTGTTTTAAATGTAAACTATTAACAATATCATCAACTCTCTGTTTTGATTGTTCAACTTGTATTTATGTATTTAACTAGTATTTGAATGAAAGGAAAGCAAATGCAGTCATATTCTGCTTATGAAATAGGGAATGGCTCTCTATTTTTCTATTTTTCTTTTCTTTTTTCTTTTTTTGCTTCAGTTTTGTTAAAAAAAGGTTTGGATTTGTTAAATAATTATTATACCTCTTATTTTATATTTTGTTATAGAAAAATTTAGAATTTTAAAAATTGTGATAAACATTTCTTAAATTAATTTGTTTTGGTAATATAATAATTACTCTATATTTGATTTTTATAAAATTATAAATATTATAAATATTATATAAAATTAATAAAATTATTGTTAAAAAAATTGAATAAAATGTATAAAATTTAATTAATAAAATTTATGTTTTAAATAACATAAAAAAATTTATTAATTATATTTTATTTTTTTAATTTTTATAATAATTATTACCCTAAATAAAAGAGAAAATTAAAAAAATTAATTTGATAAAAAGGTTTGTCACAATATTCAAATTTTACGAGAGTTTGTTAGGAGATATAAAGTAAAAAAGTAATTATTATTTAATAAAATTATAGAAGTATTTTTTTATTAATTTTTTAAATTTTATTTGAAATTGTGATGCTTTTGTTATATATTAAAAATATAACTAATGAAATGCTTAGTAAATAAGAATAAAATATCAAGAATGTGATAGTGTTCTACTAAAATGAGTGAAGAACTTGTGAGTTCTTGAGAAGTAAGAGTATTAGAAATTCGATATGGATTTGGAGCTAACTGAAAAAATAAAGAAAAAATTCGGGATTTTTAAGAGAACTTATTTTAAGTAACAAGAGCGAATTCTGATGGAGAATGAGATTATTATTTGGTTAAAAGAGATTTGAAGAAATGGGAGAATAGCATCATTCTTTAAATTATAAAGAGATGCATAATAGCATCACTCTATATAATTTAATATATTTATGGAATAATTTCTCATATTTATATAATTTCATTAATATCTATAAATAATATTTTAGTCACTAAGTTTTGCTGAGACAATATATCAAAAAATAGTTTAAATAAAACCTTAGCTTATAGCTTAATAGGAGCTAATTTATTACAAAAAAATAAATTATTTCTCATTTACTGTTTAAGTAAAAATTAGGAAGTAATATTACATATTCTAAAACTATCTCAAAAAAAAAAAAAAAAAAATTTCTAAAATGTTTGTTTTCAATGAGATGCAATTGATGTATGATTGCAAGACTCACAAATGATGATTTCTCATTATTTTTAATCAAATTTATGATATTATTTCTCACTTTATATGATGAAATTGTATCATTTTTTAGATGAATTTTTAAAAAAAATAAAATAAAATACATAGCAATACTTATACGAATCCTAAAAATGTTACTAAATTTAAAGTAGAGTTCTTGATTTTACAAAAATGGTCATTCAACCTTAATAGCATTGCAATACATTTTATTATGAAATATTAAAAATATGTTTGATATTGAAGTGTACAGTTGCTTTTGTTTTACTAATGTTAGATAAAAATTAAAATATTAAACATTAATTAAAATATAATAAGTCTTACTAAAAATTTGTGTTACCAAATACTTCTTTTAATTTTACCTTTTATTTTTAAAATTAAGTAAAAATCAGTTATACTAAACATGCTTTTTTGAAAATAATTTGTTAATATTAACTCTTTTATTTGAATTGGACGAAACTTAAAGACAATAAAATATTTTTGGCATGCTTTTTAAAGACTTCAATATAAATGAAAGAAAATATTTTGTTATTGCGAAAGTTATAGAAGAAAGAAAGAAAGAAGAGAAAGTGGTTATTTGAACACAATTATTTAAATGGGTACACCTAATCAATAAGTAAAAATGGGTAAATAGCATTTAAATGGTATTTTGTTGATCTAAAAGGTCCTAATTATTCAATAATGGTAGTGACAAACGGTGGTTGTTGGTGGGTGGACAGAATTTTTTAATAATTAAGAAATATTTATATTAATTATTTATATAAATAATTATAAAAAGTAGAAAAATATTTTAGTATTTGTATAGACTCTATATTTTATACCAATAAGTACATCTCCCACAACATACTTCTATATATGGTAGTTGTAGGGGGTAAAAATAAAGGGCACTGCTTAGGATAGGTCCTATCGACTCCACGTCAGTAACTTGACACTTATTATAGTGCTAGTATTCACATAAGAAATAAATTTTGTAATTGACACAAAATTTGCAATCCCCGTATCACCAACAAGCAAATCCAAATTTATCTTAAGTGAGAAACATATTTCGTGGACAACCTAACAATCGCTATGCTAATAATAAGGGCTGCCTAGCTATCATATAATAGCCCGAGTCACCCCCAACTCCACTAAATCAAGAAAAATCTTATAGGGGAGGCACAACAATATTCGAATCAAGAAAATAGCCTTGACCACCAATTAAGATTCAGGCTAAAAGTGGAGACGACGAAAGAGGATCACATAGGAACTCTAAGGTTATTGTTAGCTGTCATGTCATATTTAAGATTATTTATTATATAAATCTTAGTTTAAGTATTTATTATGTTAACCTAAGCCTATAGGTAATGATTGCATAATGAGTCATTATTATCCAACATAGGCACGTTGGTCCTTCTGACAAACGTCAATTTTTTTTGTTTTGTATTTTAATGCTCGACATGTGTGAAGGCTTGGAAAGTGCCTCTAGTTGTTGTAAATACTAGCCCCATTCCAACATACAAGAGGTTAAACATAACAAACAAAAACACATACCATCCACATCAATATTTTTTGAACTCTTTACCTCTTTCCACTTAACTATCATCTCCTTTTCCTTTAATTTTAAGCCTAACATAAGTATCAGAGTTTCTATGCAGGAAAGCTTGTATCACTTCTTGTTTTCTTTGTGATTTCAGGGCATTAAAAGCCACATATCACAATGATTTTATCGACATGAGAAAGCTACTGATTTTTCAATTAGCAGTAAGCAAATAAAAGTACTAAACAAAGCACACTAAGGAGTATTGCCAAAGATAAAATCTAGAAAGAAGAAATAAAGAGTTAGAGAAGGAGGTGGGAGATATACGAAAGTCCATGAGAGTTACAATGGGCTTCAACTGCCTAAGACAATTACATTACTTTAGCTGGCAGAAAATCACTCCTAGACTAATAGGAGAAAATCAGTTATAGGCCCTTTAGCAACCAACTTGCTAG
>JAWDEX010202770.1:0-11417 GCA_035221805.1 Trichilia hirta
ATGTTCGGGGTATTTTCAGAAACCTCCCCTAATATTTTTGGTAATAACATTATGTAGAATGTTTTGTGAAAACTCGTACAAATCTCTTTTATTATAATATTTTTATCTATTTGACTATTAATTGATTAACTAAAACTATTAATGTAATACTAAATTTTTAAGCTGTACACGTGGGATGTAAGAAAAAAATTAAAAATAATTCAGCTTCTTAATTAAGTTGGTGGCCAACAGTGTATATATAATAAACAACTCAAATTGTTTCATTCTTAGTTGGAAACGAAAAAGAAACAGAACGAAATTGAAAAAGGAAAGAAGAGAATAATGGAAAAAAAGAAAAAGAAAGAGAAAGAAAATAAAGGAAGAAGAAGAAAAGTTTTGCTGAAAATTTTATAATCAATAATTTTATATTTTAAGTTTTATAAAAAATAAAACTTGGTTAGTTTTTCTCAAAGACATATTAAAATCATCCGTCTGAATTTAAAAAAATAAAAAAATAAATAAAAATGGGTCGTAATGATTTTTCAAAATTTTAGAACAGAATTTTAATCTGAAAATCAAGATGAAGAACCAGAAACAATGGTTGAGGAATCACCAGCAGATGTTGATTTTAATCTGAACCAACATAGTAAATTCATTTTCTTTGGTTCTTTTTATCAATTTCTTTTGATGATTAATTACGGTTCACATTTGGTGCTGGGCATGTTATTTGAAGTCCAAATCAACTTGGTTAATATGTGTTACTGTTTTGGAATATATATTAGGTGAGGAAGCTGCTCAGAGCAATGATTCATCTTGGAGCATGGACTGCTCGACCGTTCTTAGATTCAAGACTTTACATATTAGCTCTCAAATTTTAGCTGCAAAGAGTCCTTTTTCTATAAAGCCAGTTTTGTTACATAGGTTTATGCTTGCTGTATTTGTTGGTTCTCTTGATTTAGAATTTTAGTTTTTGTACTTCCATGTGTAGTTATTTTCCAATGGGGTGAGAAATTCAGAGCAGCGATGTGTAACTCTACGGATACGTGCCTCCGGTAAATGCAGAGACTTGTGCAATTTGCATGCCCTTTTGTCTATCTATATATTGAAATTGGTTGAATTCTTTTATAAAGCATACAGTAGTTATATGATCTTTGGGATTTTCTTGTGCATTTTTTGGTTCTCATTTGGATATGTTTCTGGATTCAAGGATTGGCTATGCATTTGAAATCTATTTTAGGTTATTATTTATTTTATTTTAATTTCTTTTAGACTCATATTGATGTCATGCAATCTGTTCTTTCTGTTTATTCCATTGAGCAGAAGCAGCAGCCTTTATGCAATCTGTCAACAACTACACCAACTGCTGTGCTGGATGTGCTAATGGCTGGTGACAAGTTTGAGGTTGTGTCATGCATGAGATATTACTGCAGGCTATTGCCCAAATCTGCCTTACTGTATCTGGATCTTCCTTATCTTCCTTCCAGTGTTTTATTGGCAGATACTGTTCTGCCTCTGACAGACGCAGCTAAACAGTTTCTTGCTGCACGATATAAAGACGTATCTGAGTGAGTCCTTTTGTTTTCCATGACACATTTCTTTAATAAGTTCTTACTGAAAGAGTGTTTCTTACATTTCCAGTGCAAATTGATTTTGTTCTTTTGCCTTTCTAATGGATCACTGAAATCTTATTTCTTCGTGATAAAATTGGACCATTTTATTGACTTTGATATGTTTTATTGGCTGCTGGCAGCAATAAACAATTTTTGTGTTTCTCACCAGCTTTCAGGAAGAGATGCTTAGCTTTCCCTTGGCTGGTATTGAGACAGTATTATCTAGTGATGATCTCGAGATAGCTTAAGAGGATGCAGTTTATGACTTTGTGTTGAGGTGGGCTACAGTTCATTATCCAAAATTAGAGGAATGCCGAGAAATCCTGGGCTCTGGACTTGGTAGACTTATTCGTTTTCCATTCATGACCTGCCGAAGGCTGAAAAAAATTTTAACCTATGATGACTTTGACCAGGAACTTGCATCAAAGGTAGTGCTTGAATCTCTCTTTTTCAAGGCTAAAACACCACACAGGCAATGTGCTCTTGCAGCAGAGGAGGCCAATTCCACAAATTGTCGTTTTGTGGAGCGCACTTGCAGATACCATCCTGTTAAGGTGATGGAGTTTGAACTGCCCCGTCAACAATTCATTGTGTACCTGGATCTGAAGCAGGAGGGGTTTGCACATCTATTTCCAGCTGGTCGGGGATGTTCACAGGCATTTAACCTTGGCAGGCAAGGTTTTTTCCAGTCAGCACATTGCGCAATACGGACCAACAAAACTCATTTCATTGCTCTGGCTTGTTTGGGGGGATGCAAGAGAAGGGATCGGCTACATTTGCGGTAGATTGTGAGTTTGCAGCAAGGGTTAAGCCGACTGAGGAGTATGTGAGCAAATACAAAGGGAACTACGCTTTCACAGGAGGGAAAGCTGTTGGCTATCGAAACCTGTTTGGTATAACCTGGACAGCATTTATGGCGGATGACTGCCTATATTTTATCAATGGAACCCTTTATCTAAGGGTTGAACTTACCATCAGGCTACGAGTTTTTTTTACCCTAAACTGGCCTGATGGAGCACTGGATAGAAATGGTCTAGCAGTACTGCTTGTAGGAAGCTTCTTGCAGGTTTAGTGTTTTTTTTTTTTTTTTTTTTTAATATGATTGAAGAAAATTTCTAAAAATGCAATCCCTTTAATGAAATAAAATCTCAGTTTGTTGTAAAAATGGAGTTTCAATCTCAGTTGGCCTGATGAAATGAAATCTTAGTTGCTTGTTGTACACAGGGAGTTTCAATCGTAATTAAAGACAAACACTATGATGCTCTGCGTGACTGCGTGCATTAGTGCAACAGTAATCATAGATCCACAACACAATGCTTATGCTTTTCATAAATTTCTTTCTTTTGGCATAATTAGTCATAACTTCAATACGAAAGGGCATGGCCCTATGTCAACGTAAACCTCTCTTCACTTCTCCATTTTACCAAACTAAAGATAAAAAACCAGACAAATATTTGAATCACGAGAAAAATTTAACTACGACAGTCTTAATAAAACTATTGGATGACTCCGTGGATGATGACAATGTCATCTCTGCATCAGTTATACGTGACACATGGCTGGATATTGACTGAATGACAGTGACCTCCAAGTGAGGAGAGCAATCAGCGCATGTTTTCAGTGCTAATCCTACTCGAATTTCTCCCGCATTTTATGGCTTGAGAGTCTCTCTGTATTGACAGGAATGATTAAAACCAACAGTAAAAACGTAAAAGCATTCAGCCGGTGGAACCCCAGCGACGTAAAACAACTTTTTAGTCCTCCATTATAGGGCCCATTCCAAGCATGCCGAATACAAAGTTCATCATCAACAATGCACTAATACAGATGTTGTCCTATTAGAGATCCTTCACCATAATAACTGTTTATGCATCTCAGTAATTGCGATGGGACGCATCCAGATTTATACGCTTGCAGCCTATACTACTCTTTTCAGTTCAACATGAGCTGGAATTTTGTCCGTTTAATTCTCAGCTTATATTTGTTTCGGTTGGTTTACTGCTTAGAAAACAAAACTGCCACTGATTCCGTGGATGCATGTCTTCAGGATTTTGCTTTCAAGTCTTTGGTTCGGCACCGGCCTCAGACTGGCGCTCTATACAAAGCGATGCTACCAGCTAATCTCTCAGGTATGACAGTTTCAATTGTAAGACTTAGAAGCCGGAGATTGTGGAACAGAGGTGCTGATTTTAGTAACTTTCACATTCCATCAAGAACCATACCAGTGCCTCATGTGAAGAGACTGGTTTTAGTCTATCAAGACTTAGGCAATTGGTCTTCTCAATACTATACTTTTCCAGGTTATTCAATAATCACTCCCGTAATTGGTTTCAAGGTTTTTGACGCGTCAAACCTGAGGGCTAAGAGCATCACAAAGCTTAGTCTGAATACAATGGGGAAAGCTATTGTAATTCGTTTCCCCAATTCAACATTATCCGAAAGCCTGGTGTCAAGAGCAAGATGTGCAACATTTAGCAGAAACGGAACACTTCATCTTAGAGAAATGAGTCTGCCTAATGTATGTTTCTCTCAAGATCAGGGGCATTTCTCGATTGTTGTTCCATTGAAGACAAAAAAGAAGCAGGGTGTGTGGAAGTTGTGGTGGATCGGATTTGTGCTTGGATTTGGTGGGTTGATCTTTATGGGTTATGTTGGGATTGCGTCGTTGAAAGTGGTCAAGGCAAAGAAGATTCAAGTAATGGATAGACAAGCTGACGAAGATCTGGTCCTTGATACTGTATGGGTTGGGAGAAGTAAAATGCCTTCGGCAACTGTAACGAGAACTCAGCCAACCCTTGATGATGGAGGTTTCCCATAACATCTTATTCTCGTTTCATAATTTACATGTAAAATAGTTGTCGTCGCTCCGTGTTGCTATTTTATCATCTCGTTAAGAAAGATTACACGTGCTTATGAATCGTGGCTGCAAAATCTCGTTTGCATTGTAAAAGTGAGGTTTTATACGGATGTGAAATACTGTCATTCTTATCATATACTTTTATTGAGATGACAGTGATGAAAAAATTGGCAACCATCACATTCGACAGCATTTTGCAAACGAGAAACAAAGCCAATGTTCTTTGGCTTAATGTCTGATCCAATATACCACAAATCTACCATATTATGGGGGAATCGGGCAGTTAGTTTTTTTCTAATGAAGAAGCTAACATAGCTGCAATGATAACTTCTTGCAATGCAAGAGGCAAATGGATTATAGATTTTGGTCAAATTCTCCACAGATTTGAAGTAATTTGAACACATACATCTCGCACACAAGAGTCCAGATAATTTTAGATAAACCGAACAGCCTGCATCAGAATAGTATAGATCTCAAATGAATCATTTTCACAGATACCAAGTACCCTTACAAGATAACAGCGAATTCAATTTTTGAATGCATGAGATGTTACTTTCACATGTATAAATTCAACCACACAGTTTATACAATCTATTTAATCAGTATTGCCCGTGCTCAGAAAGTTGATTTCGAGAGTTGTATATTGTTCCCAATATTTCCAATTCTTGGTCCATTCTATTTAATCCACCTAACATCCATAAACAGGCTGCATCTGTATTAGATTAATAAATCAGGAGGGAGTCAAATGCCTGAGCCTACACTGCATCCCCAATCATATTGCAACAAGGTAGGAACCACATTATGAGAAGTCCTCTCCTTCAGCACAAAGATGTAAGTCTGCAAAACTATTTTCGAAGATACCAATACATGTTTATTGTTCTGACCATGTCTGCAGAAAGGCCTTAAAAATGAAGCCCTAATCTCTAATCCGTCGTAAAAGTCTTTGGTATGTTTTAATAATTCTTTGGCAGTGAACCCAAAAGAAAACAAAAAAGAACAGCCTACTTAAGCAGAAGAAACTATCTTTTTTTCTTATTATAAACCAAAATTCTGACCAACTATTTACATATGTCACAGATTAGAACATCGTTATTTCATACACATCTAGTACGCATCTCTAACCATAGATCAATGCTGGCACCAAACCGAAAGTATTTTCTGTGTTTCATTTTTCCTTTCTGAAAAGCAAGGAACAACATAGCAAAAAGCAAAATTAAATGCATTATTTGAGATGCAGATGAAAGAACGCCTTATAGATCTCAAAAAGGTGTGCATTTCTTATTAACTGCTAAAATTGAGAGACTAAAGAATAACTGCTATGCCTTAATGCGTAGGTATGGAATTCCCAATGGAGCATACAATCCTAGATCAAATAAAAACAGACAGCACATATTGAAACGAACAAACAAACAAGCAACCAAAGGGTGTAAGTATCTCAATGAAACGCACCAACACCAGCATTACTTTTCCGGGCAAGTTTTGTCCATTCAGTATGATATGATCCGAGCCGATCAATCCTCTCATATGTATGAGCCCCAAACAAGTCTCTCTGAGCCTGAATAAGATTTGCTGGCAGCCTAGCCCTCCTATAAGTATCAAAATAAGAAAGACTAGCACACATTCCGGGAGTGCTAATCCCAGCTGAAATAGCCAACCCCACGACTCTCCTCCAAGCTGCCTGCCTCTGTACCATCTCCCTCGCAAATTCTGGGTCCACAACCAAGCTTGGCAAATTCGGATTCCTCTGATAAGCCTTCTTAATCCTATCCAAAAACACAGCTCTTATAATACACCCACCCTTCCATATTCTCGCCAAATCACCTAAATTCAAATTCCATCCTTTCTCATTACTCTTGCTCCTCAAGAGATTCATCCCTTGTGCATAACTACAAATCTTGGAAGCATACAAAGCTTGTCTCACATCATCAATTAATCTCTTCTTATCAACACGGATCCCCGCATTTTGAATCTCATCCTTCAATCCCGCCTCTTTCAAAACCTCAGACGCTTTCACTCTTTCCTCTTTCAATCCACTCAAGTATCTACAATCCAATGAAGCCGCAATGGTCGGAGCTGCAACGGACAACTCAGCCGCTTGCTGAACCGTCCATTTGCCAGTCCCTTTCATTCCCGTCTTATCCAAAATCTTATCAACAAGCTCACCATCACCATGCTCATCCCTGACTTTAAAAATATTGGCAGTTATCTCAATCAAGAAACTCTCCAACTCACCCTTATTCCATTGATCAAATATCTTCGCCAACTCAGCGTTACTCAATCCACCCACGTGTTTCAAAACGTCGTAAGCTTCAGCTATCAACTGCATGTCTCCATACTCGATTCCGTTATGAACCATCTTAACGAAATTCCCCGAGCCGCCTTGGCCAATGTAAGTAACACAGGGGCCGTCTTCAACTTGCGCGGCGACTTTTTGTAAAATATCTTTAATATTATTATAAGCTTCGTAGGACCCACCCGGCATTAACGACGGTCCATGACGGGCGCCTTCTTCGCCGCCTGAAACCCCCATACCGATATAAAGCAACCCTTTATTGCTAACTTCTTCAATACGACGCTCCGTGTTCTGGTACCACTCATTCCCACCGTCGATGATGCAGTCTCCAGGGGACATGTGCTCGGAGAGAGCGGCAATGGTTTGGTCAACTGGAGACCCAGCTTTCACTAAAATAACGATGGATCTGGGTCGTTGGATGGATAAAACAAAGTCGCCGGGAGTGTAGTGACCAGTCAAAGGGAGTTCACCCTCCCGGTGGGCCCGATCTAGGGTTTCGTCGACTTTTGAACTAGTTCGGTTGTATACGGAGATAGGGAATCCTTTCTCTGCGACGTTAAGTGCCAAGTTTTGGCCCATAACGGCGAGGCCTGCGAGGCCGATACGAGAGAGAGCAGTCGAAGCTTCCATTGTAGTGCTTGATAATTGGGAGAAAAGACGAGAAATGATTTGTTGAAAAAATAAGAGATATTTATAGTAAGGTATTTTGGTATTTTGAAAGAGCGAAGGAAGAAGTTGGTGAAGAGGAACGGACCCGTCGAGGGAACGAAAGGCCAGTGACTTAACCACCAAATTACAGGGTCGATGATTTCGAGGGATAGGACGATGGAATTATTATACGGCGCCGTTTCGATGCTAAAAGGCTATTGTGTTCTGACAGCTTGGTGGCAGAGCCATTGAATTCCATTTTCAAAAGATTAATTAAAAAAACAAAGATTATTTTATGATTTTTATTTTGTTTGAATTCTTTCACATTACAGATGAAGTGCAAATATCTAACCCATCCTTCTCAAGATTAAGACTAACGAAAGTTCAATCATTTCAATTTTAATTTTAATTTTGGTTTTTAGATCACACTCACATTTACTTTGTACATAAATTGACAAGCACACCAATTGGCGATTTAAAATTTCAGATCCTACGTTGTGTAATAGTTGGTGGTTCAACTGTCAATATTATATTAAGCCCATTTGATATTCTAATGAACAAAAACAAAAGGTTCATAGCGGCGACAGTATAATGTCTGCGAGCTAAGCTGTATTCATAAGGTAAAAGAATTGCAGAAAAAGGAAATCATATTTGGCTACAAGAAATTAAGACTATAATCATTGATAGCTTAAATATATCCTTCAATCTTCAGAGAGCAACTCGATTCGTTATTATCATTACTCGTAAGCTTTCCTTACTAGTAGTTAAAACAAGAAGGCATGCATCAGTTCAGAAATTTGCAGTGCGAGACCAATACTCCTTCACAAGTTGCCCAAACAGCGAATCCTACTTGTTCATTGGCTACAACGGCTCATCATATTGTGCCAAGGTTCCTGTTCATATCTCAGCATCTTTAATTGGCATCACTTGTGTGTATGTGTATGTGTGTGTGTGAAAGAAAATGTTCAATGACAGATTATATGAAGCTGATCCTTATAGACAATATACTACCAACTTACCATCACTTATATCCACCCCCATATTGCAGTTGGTATCCTGTGTGGCGCTGCTATTACAGTGCAGTCTGCAAAATCTCTTCTTATTGTTTTCTGGAGTATGGAATCGGTTGCATTGTTGATGGATGCAGTAGCTTCATCAAGCACGAGTAGGTGGCTGCCCTTTAATAATGCACACCCCAAACAAAACAACTGTCGTGTCCCACACTCCAATTTGATACGTCTTGAACAACTGCAACCATTATGATGAAGGATGTTAACAATCCTTATTATACCAAAGAAATAGATTATTACAGAACATCTTACCTAAGGAATTCAGACCCTCCTTTTCCTCTTGAATGACTTCCAAGCACCTTTTACACGTCACAAAGGGATTTTATGTTATATCAAAATTCCCTAGAGCTTGCAAATGCTAAGACAGTTTCAAATTGTCAAAAAACTTGAAGATTTTCAATCACATTGTGGCCTATAAGAAGAAATTCAATCTACCTCCCATATACCTTGATCAGTATGCTTTGATAAAGGGTCCAGATAGTATCTTATGGATCCACTGAAAAGGGTAGGATCTTGTGGGATGATTCCAAGATTTGATCTTAGATCATGTTGAATAGTGCTGATGTTAATGTCATCAATGAAAATTTCTCCCTCTGTTGACTCAATGAGCTGAAACAAAGCACTGATAAGAGTTGTCTTCCCGATACCAATCCGCCCAACAATCCCAATCTTGTACCCTCCTTTGATTATGCAGCTTATCCCCCAGAGGACGAGTGGATCATTAGGCTGATATTAACCTGACAGATATTAGTTAGTCTATTATAAAGTTTCAGGGAAATACTTTTGCTATAAACAGATGGGCAGGGACAATTTACAGTCAAATTATTTAACTGTACTTGAACCTGGCCAATTCTGTGCTGGGTGATTGTCTTCTTCTCTGCTGGAGCTTCACTAGGAATATGCATATATTGTTCTAGCCTATCTACAGAAATAATTAAATTTGCTACTGAGCACTGGAATTGAATGTAGAATATGAGAAATGAATTTAGTGAAAGACCATAAAATAGTGCCATTCCAATAAACCCTTGGCATCAAGTGATTGAAAACCAAAATGTTTGTCAGGCAATTATCCTGTAAATGATGACTTAATAGTATTCAATGTTACAAAATGGAAAGGACAGGCTAAACATGACATGGACTGGAAATGAGGAAAGATTTTATTGTCAATACTTATATTTCAGTTGAAGCCTAAAATAGAGGAAAGAAATTGACTTTGTCGTCAACTTGAAGAGTGCAATTGAGAATGGTTGAACTATATATAAGATTGTAAGAAACAGGTAGAATGGTCGAACTATAAGGATGCTTACTGACCAGAGACAGAAGGTCCATGAGGGAAGTAAAGTCATTGCAAGTGCTGAAGATGAGATGACAATTGCACAAATTATTTGCAGATGTTGGACTGACAACTTGTCTGCAGAAGTAGTATGGAAGTTCGGCTTGCATTTGTGTCAATAAGTTCCAGATTGTTTGAAAAGAACATATCTACTTGCTCAAAATTTCTGATTTTTATGGCTCTACCTATGGATTCAGCAAGATTGCTAGATAATGAAGAATTAGTCGTGCCATTTATTCGCATTAACTTTTTGCGGAAGCCAAATAGTATCTCTTTTGGTTCAGGTGAAAAGAACAAAGCAAAATATTAGCTGAGAAGGCAGAAGAAAACCTTTTTAACATGTTCTCTAATATGTATGGGGACTAGACTTTATAGAGATGTTTACAGATAAACATATAAAGATATCCCCTACAAGTATAAGCACTTTTTCATATTTATGCCACCTCAAAGTTAGCATTGATGTTAAAAATACATATGGGCCTTTATAATACCTGCACATATATAGTAAGATAAATCATGGGTGTGATGACAAATAGGACTGACCAGGCAAGAATACCCGAGACCATGAAGCCAGAGTAAGCATTCATGGCAGACCTGAGCGCAATTGATAATTTGAAAACCAATTCACCATCAATGATACTCATATCAGATGATACCTAGCAGAGAAAATACAAATGTTAGTCCAATAAATTATACAAAAAGATGACATCAAGTTGTACTATTGAAAAGCTTACTCAACTGAGTATCCTTCCCAGAGGTGTCGAATAATTAAAGGACATTGGTGCTTGGAAAAGAGATCTCTACAATGTAGAGGAAATAGATTCTGATGTTTTACAACCTAGAACAACTAAACTAAAGGATCTCAAAAGAATAAAGGATGCTAATACTAACCCAAGCAGCAAGTAAACAGTATACAATATCGCCTTGGTTACATTAGCATTCTGGATATCAGCAGCCAACACATAATTTTGTATCAATTGCCTTAATATTAATATGATGATAATAGTAACCCCAGCAGCAAGTAAACAGCATACAATATCGCTTTGGTACATGAGCATTCTGGATATCAGCAGCCAACACATAATTTTGTATTAATTGCCCTAGTATTAATATGATGTGCAATAAAACAGCCAAAGAGAAGTACGACAAGCCCTTCTTATGCTTTAAATACTGTATGTAAGGTTTTAGACCAGTGTCTCTGGTTTCTCTTTCTTTTTTCTTAATCACTTGATCTCCTAGAGGCATTTGTAAATGTTCTATAACATCAATTTTCTGGATCTCTCCTTCAGAATCCACGAGTCTTCTGTTGGAGTTTAACCAAAAACACCTCTCAGAGCCAGCAGTGTCTTTGTGTGCATTGACAAGTTACATGAAATTCTGGAGTCGAAGTTAGCAACTCATCATAAGTAGCTACTTGTAGGATTTCCCCTCCTCACATCAGCTGCCAAAATAAAATTTATAATGACTGATTGCAAATAAGAAGTTTTCATTTATACTGGGCAGATAATGAAAGTCAATATTTAGAGAAGCATTGAAGTTTGATGTTCAATGTTCTGAAGATCTCAGAAAAGGATGACAATGAACTTAATATGATGGTTTGCTAGCCAAAACAGAACTGAAAGCTGGA
>JAWDEX010202791.1:0-11415 GCA_035221805.1 Trichilia hirta
TATAAATAAATTTGTTGGATGTGTATTCTAAGCCTTAAACCAAAGAGATTGTGATTTCTAAAATTCATTATTTCTCAACTTGCCTTAAAGATGAATAGGTGGAAATGAAAATAATGATTACAGAAAGTTTGTCAGAGGTTAAAAAGTTATCAGAATCATTATCAGGAATCAAACTACATACAATGACAACCACTGATTTGGGACTACATAGTAGCGATTCCGGTAACAGGCCTACTCATTATACCATGAGGAATCGAAAAGGCTACAATAGAATAAAATCATGTAATCATTTGCAAAATACTGGAAATTTATTTTAAGTGGACCATATCATAAGCATCCATTCAAAACATGATTGCTAAAGATTATGTTATCTGTAATATTGAGTCAACCAATTTAAAAGACTATAGGACTACATGATGCAATATAATCAAGATCTTACCTTAAGGATATCAAAACAACATGATGCAATAATGTTGGCAGCTCACAATAAAAATAATAATCAAAATGTCAGTAAATTGAAATCTGGTTATGCCCACGCCAGTCATTCAACTACTGAGGATAAAATCAAAATGATACACAAAATATTGTTGAAATTATGTTCAAAAGAAAATATCTTAAAGCCATGGAATTATTGGGAGACTAAAGAATCTGAAAATACATATAATTTTGTTTCTACTCCTATTCCATTGTCTGGAAAATCCACCGCATTATGCAAATCATTCTCCCTTCTCTGCATTGATTTATCACTTTTATTCTACACTTTAACCTCTCTATGTCCTGAATCCCCATAAGGTTATTCAAAATTTTGATAGCCTCTTCGTGCTTCATCTATGACGAACAAGTCTATGGAATGCTAAATGGAGAACGAGAAAGAGATTCTTAAGAACTTGACTTACATTTGAAATGTCAATATGAAAAGGGGAGAATTGGATTTCTAAAAGTTATAATGCAACCAATAAATAATTTTCCAAGTATTATAAATAAATCACGACACAAGTAAACAAACATAAATTAAGGAGAGTAAATAAAGAAAGAGTTAACACAAGAAATTTATAGTGATTCGACTAATCTTACCTACTTTTACTCTCTCAAACTTCATTTGTAGCTTTTCATTAGACCAAACCTTGTAATCCCAAGGCTCCAATTATACAAATAAAGCTTAATTTCAAACCTTGATACAAATCCTTATATCCTAAGGATTTAATGATGACTTGACTTCTAACCAAACCTAACAAATAAAGTCTAATCCAAAGCTTCAATACAAATAAGGAGACTTATAGCTCTTCTCTAACTTTATAAGTATTTAAGTTTTCAAATCTCTCGAATATTTGAAAATCTAAGTAAAAAATCCATTTCTTTCACTTTTTACAGATTAAGAATGAAAAAATAGAAGATTACACACCTTTTATAAAATTCTCTTACAAAAGAATGATACAAATGAAGAATAAAGTATTTGATTAATTAGATGTAAACTTATAATCTCAAAACTTGTATTTGAACTCTTAAATATGAATAAAATTCATGCAAAACCTGTTTCAAATTAAAAAAATGACTTTCTTTATAGTTTGAACTAAAAGTTAAATGTTATTAGTCATTATAATTCAAATTTGGTGATTAGAAAAGTAGTCTACAATATCTTTGCAAGTTTTCAATCTCTATTTTCACATATTTCGATTAACCACAACAAAATTTTCAGCCATTGCTACCAGCTTATTGGTCAATTGATACTGTAACAGTACTATTTATAGTTACTATTTATGAGTGCTATTTATATACCGTTTCAATTTTTAAAAACTTGCATTGGAGACCAGTTTAGCAGGTTTGAAAAATTTGAATTTCAGTCTTATTTTCATCAAATTTGAAAATATTACCTTTTGATCCAAAGTTTTGTAGTTTTAAAAATATGACAATTAATTCTAAATTTTAATAATTTTAAAATTAATGTAATTTGATATATGAAAAATATTTTGACTTATAAAGAGAAATATTTTTAAGTATATAATTTTTAAACTTATTTAATTGCTAAAATTTTAATTACACACACAAGCATGTATAAAGATTGCATCAAGTAAATACCTTAAATTTATGTCTTCAATCTTTATCTTTTGAACTCTTAAAACTTCAACTAGTTTCTTAATTTTCATCTTTCAACATCATTATTTTTTAACTATCAAAACATAATCTCGTGTTAAGGTTAACAAACTTAGCTTTTGAATTGAGTTCTAACTAAATCCACTCTAACTTAATTTCGGAGCCCGATTCTCAAGTGTAACAAACACTCCTAATTCTTCCCCTCGGTTATGTTCATGTTTTCATATTTCATTCAAGGAGAAGTGTCAACACTCATCCTACATCGCCATCTGATCAAACTGTTACACTTCTTATGTTATTCTCCTCTTATACACTAGTTAGACATCCTTTTACCTTAAACTAGCTTTTAAGTTGAGTTTTAAAACCCATCCTAAAAAAAATAAAAAATCATAAAAAATAAAATTTCTATGCAAACAATAGTTGAGGTAGAATCACTCTCATCTAAAAAGGAATTTCATCCTTGCATAAATGCTAATTCCATTGCATTAAGAATACCAAACACTTCAATAAAAAGATACTTCAAGTTCTCAAAGGCTGAGAAAAAGCACCAAGATAGCAACAATTACTCATTCTAAAATCATAAAATTATTATTACAAATGATGAAAAAATAACAAAGGACTTGATTATTTTATATCTAATGAAAAATTACGATTACAACATAGAATTTAACACCTCTTACATAAAGTTTTGACTGGAAACTTTAACATAAAATTTTAAATTTTAAATTAAAACTTCTTATCTCATTCATGAAAGGCGGCACTTGCTTGTGTTGTCACAATTATAAGCATTTTTTGTCTTGTAATTAATTGGAAAATGGTCCGTCCTTTCATTATCTTTAACCATAACCTTATAAAACTTTTTGAAAGGGAAGCATCCCTCTCCATTCCCAAAGGTCATGCATAGTACATCATAATTCATAATTTAGAATTCACATTACCCAACCACCCACACTTAATAATGGGATTTCCAAATTTAATATGTCAAATGTAGGCACCCATTTGTTATTTGTCATTTCATGGATTAGCATTGTGGAAGCTTTCTTTTCCCTTTTTTATTCTCATTATTTTTTGTAGTTTTCGTTGACCAAATTCTAATAAATAAGGTTCTTATATAAAATAATATTCGGAATCTTCTTTTTTAATTTAAGAACTATTTTATTTTTAGCTAACAAATTTAAACAAATTGGCTTTTATATTGGCGTTTGCAGTAGTTTAATTGTTTTGGAAATCCAAGTAGGTCCAAACTAACACGACATTTTTATATAATAATATGTTGTCTACAAACCTTTATTTATTGTAATATGATTGGATGTATAGTATGATTTTGTAATTTTTATTATAATTTTTGAATTTTTCATCCAACATTCAAAAATTTTTTTATGGTATTTTTAGATGACATTTCTAAATTGCATTGTGTTCACCTCTTATGAAATGATTATGTGAATAATATTGATCCAAACAAAAGAACAAGAAGAGGATATTCTCCATATATTGTCAAAGTCCACAGAAATTAAATTACTTAATTATAATTAAAATTCAGAATTATAAAAATTTGAATGGTAAAAAACGATCGTACAATCAACAATTAATGGACCCACAAGCCCACAAGCCTACCACAGACCCAAAATCGTGTGTTGACCACATCTCTCTAGCGCAGCTGACGAATGCAATGAGCACTGGGTTGAGGCAAAGCCAATGAGAGACTGCCACGTCGTCAAAACCCAAGGAGCAGCCTAATGTTCAGAATTACGTCCAGGTTCAATGAATCTGAAGAAGCGTCTCCTCGTACAGCTATTATTTAACTCTGAATCCTACGCTTCTTATTCCTGCCAACGCAGGAAGAAGAGAAAAAAGAGAAAAATTTTCGTAGAATTTGATGATGGCTTTGGCTGCAACTTCTTCTAATGCTATCTGTGGCTCCGGTTTAGCTCTGTCGAGTTCGTACAATGACGTTAAAGGTAGGAGTTCCAATATTTTTAGTTTATAAAATTTATTGTTCTGTTCTTAATTTTATCGAAAAGTACAGGAAAAAATGAGGTTTTTGTTGTTCTGTATTTTCAGCTTCACAAATCGGTTCATTCCGATTACTGGATCGGCCGTACGCGGCTTCCACAAGTCTTTCGCAACGACGCAGTTTCGTGAAGCCTGTGAATGCGGAACCGAAACGAAATGACTCTGTTGTGCCTTTTGCGGCAACTGTCATTGCTCCTGGTAAGAACACTTCTTTTCTTTTCTTTTGTTAATTTATTTAAATAATTGTTCTTAATGAATATTTGTTGACGCGATTGCGTAAATTTTGCAGAAGTGGCAGAGAAAGTTGAGACGGGGGTGGATTATGAGCAATTGGCGAGGGAACTTGAAAATGCTTCGCCTCTTGAAATCATGGATAAAGCTCTTGAGAAGTTTGGAGACGACATTGCGATTGCTTTCAGGTAATTTATTACTTAATTGTTGATCGTTCGCTTTTGTATGCAGAATTCGATTGTGCCTACAATAAAAAGGAAAATGTTTAATTTTTCCAACATGATGGTTGATAATTTTGCATGTGGTGAACAAAATTGAAAATAAGGGGAACATTATATGACATAATTTCTTAATTTGTTCTCTGGGTATTTAAAAGGATATGATAACGCTATTGCTTTCTATCATGTTACTTGGCGATTTATTTTACGCATCCACTGGACACTGATAAATTAGTTGCATATTACTGAGATTCAAAATTTGGGATACAATTTGGAAAGAATAGTATTAATCTACTTTCCCATATTGGGGTTGAATCGTTTGACAAGGAATTGTTGACATTGTATTCAATTGGGATGTGGCAATTAAATTATATCAAAATCAAATATGTATGAGGCCTAGCTGAACATTGGTTTCAAAATATAGCATGAGTTAGATGTTAGATTGAACAAATAATAATCATAATTGATTGATTTGAAATGTTTTGTGCATAATTGTATGTTGCAGTGGTGCTGAAGATGTTGCTTTGATCGAGTATGTGCATCTGACTGGTCGACCATATCGGGTGTTTAGCCTGGATACTGGGAGGCTGAACCCAGAAACGTATCGGTTTTTTGATGAAGTTGAGAGACATTATGGAATTCGCATTGAGTACATGTTTCCTGATGCTATTGAAGTTCAGGCATTAGTAAGGAGCAAGGGACTCTTCTCTTTCTATGAGGATGGGCACCAAGAGTGCTGCCGTGTGAGGAAGGTAAGGCCCCTTAGAAGGGCCCTTAAGGGTTTGCGTGCCTGGATTACTGGCCAGCGGAAAGATCAGTCACCTGGTACTAGGTCTGAGGTCCCTGTAGTACAGGTGGATCCAGTTTTTGAGGGGTTGGATGGAGGGGTTGGCAGCCTGGTTAAGTGGAACCCAATGGCTAATGTAAAGGGCAATGACATTTGGAACTTCCTCCGTACCATGGATGTGCCTGTGAATTCATTGCACTCACAAGGGTACATCTCAATTGGGTGCGAGCCATGCACAAGGCCTGTCCTACCTGGCCAACATGAAAGAGAAGGAAGGTGGTGGTGGGAGGATGCCAAAGCTAAGGAGTGCGGCCTCCATAAGGGAAATTTAAAACAGGAAGATATGGCAGTCAGCAGCAATGGTGATGGGGCTGCCAGTGCTAATGGAGCTCTTGAAGTTGCTGACATTTTCAATTCTCAGAATTTGGTGACTTTGAGCAGGAGAGGAATTGAGAATTTAGCAAGACTAGGTAACCGGCAAGAGCCATGGCTGGTTGTGCTGTACGCTCCATGGTGCCAATTCTGCCAGGTAAATGATGTTTTATACTCTTCACAATTCTGTTAACAATGTTCATTTGGAGTTTGTTTCCTAATTGGTTTTCTTATGAATTTGAACAGGCAATGGAGGGATCATATGTTGAGTTGGCTGACAAGTTGGCCGGGACTGGTGTAAAGGTGGCCAAGTTCAGAGCTGATGGTGACCAAAAGGAATATGCAAAAGGAGAACTGCAGCTAGGAAGCTTCCCAACCATTTTGTTCTTCCCTAAACACTCCTCTAAGCCAATCAAATATCCCTCAGAAAAGAGGGACGTTGATTCCTTGATGACTTTCGTGAATGCCCTCCGGTGATGGAAATCATCATATCATTTGCAAACAAAGCATTCAGCTCATTCCTCAAAGGAAGTTTTAACGTTCTGATACATTGCTATTTATATAATCCTATCATTTATATGATTGGTAGAGAGCAGGAACTTGGCAGTCCCGCTGATTGGAGCAGGAATTCTGGACAGCTCAATTTCTTATTCCGGCGAAATCAGCACCCATGGGGCACAATGTCCTTTAGGTGTTTTTTGTATATTTTTCTTATACATTGTTATAGGGTTCTTTTCAATTGTGTTTTTTATTTTTTGAGTCCGCGGTAAGATGAGTAGGTTAGTATGTTTTCCATGTGTTTTTAGAGTACGAGGACTCTTGTTGGAAGCCATGGAGTACACTTTGTTGTGTACTCTCTGCTGGTGTCTGTATAATAAATTTTACTATTGATTTAGGCCAATTTAAATTTGTTAAAGACTGGTAACATGCACGATTCTAGTTTTGGGGTAACGTCTGAATTTAGACCTGGAGCATGTGTTAGATGGTACGAAATTATCTATACGATCTCTAATCGAGAAAAACAAATTAGCCAAGTTCTACCATTTGTGATTCCAACTTAATGGGTTCTTTTTATAAGGAGTGTGTGCTGTATGTAGTGGAATGGTTAAGACTCTTTTTTTAAATGAACTTTTACTCGAATAATTATGCATGTGATTAAATATAGGTATCAGAAGAATATTAGCATGCTAAAAGAAATTGACAGTTTTAATTACCGTTAAAAATCAAGTAAATATATATTAGAAAATAATCCTAATTAGGTATTTGGTAGTGAACATCGACATTCAGCTGGAGAATACATCAGAAATTCTTGACATATTTTGTTACAGTAGCTGTCAATGCCTAAAATTTAAGAGGTGGAGATTTTAAATACTGTGCAGGATTTTATTGTCTTGATATAGAAACAGGGAGTTATTAGCATTTTTCGCATCGCTATTACCGTTGTCGCATATCATTCTTAGCTGCTTGCAAGTATAAACAGAAAACTTACGAGTGATGCCAGTTTTTTCATAAAAAAATTTTGATACTTAGTCAAAGACTTCGAATTTATTAGACAATAATATATGTAACGGTAAAGATTGTATTTAGGATTTTACTGACACTAGTAAAGAGAGAGAGTTTTATTGCGTTGAGGGTGTAAAATAGAAGGAACTTTAAACTCTCGAAACGTTAGTCTTGATTGGTATTTATAATTGTCGATAGCATGTCTTTCAAACTTTCTTATACGGGGACAGAGAAAAATGAGAACGACCGACATTTCTAAGTAATTTATGTGTTAAGAAGTTAACTTATCTACTGCATTTCCTATTTAGTTGCTGTAATTTTTTCTTTTTCTGTTATGTCTTTTATTTATTGACTTGTTCTACTGTATTTCAGTTATTATTTCCATTTTTCTAGCTAAGTTGTTAAACGTGGAGGCATGTTCCATGGTTGAGCTGGAATATAGGAATTTCTGTTTCTTTTTTCGAAGTTGTATTTAAGCACATTTGCAGTTAATAAAAAAGTGAGATTACACTGAAAACATTCTTCTCTTTCTCTGTTAATTCTTAGTTTGCTCCAAACACATATACAAAGGTTTCCAAATCAAGCCCCTGGTCATAGCACCAGGTGGATTTTTCGATGAGAATTGGTTCACAGATTTCATAGATAAAACACCTAAATCTCTTCAAGTCGTAACCCATGACATTTACAATCTTGGTCCTGGTATATAAACAAACTATTATTTTTCACTTTACTTTCTGGCGATTGGGTTAGCAAAATACTATTCATATTCTGCATCTTGTAAACAGGAGATGATGATAACCTTATTGACAAGATCCTAAATCCAACCTATCTCGATGGAGGGTGGGAGCCTTTTTGCAGTCTTCTAAGCATTCTCAAAAGCTCTGCAACCTCAGCAGTTGCATGGGTTGGTGAAGCCGGAGGAGCATACAACAGCGGCCGAAATCTTGTCACAAACGCGTTTGTCTTCAATTTCTGGTCAGCTAATTCTCACTGGTTCCGGATTCTGTTATGTTTACTTGAATATAACTTTGATGTCAATTCTTTTAGTCTAACATTTAACAATAACAGGTACTTGGACCAGCTGGGAATGGCATCAACTTACGATACCAAAACATATTCTAGACAGACACTGATTGGAGGGAATTACGGTTTACTCGATACAAATACTTTCGTCCCAAATCCTAATTACTACAGTGCTCTTCTTTTTCACCGGTTAATGGGAAGCACTGTCCTGTCTACAAATTTCTCCGGAACCAGAACCACAACAAAATTACGAGCTTATGCTCACTGTTCGAAAAAAACTGTAAGCTTAGTCTGAAACGTAAGTTTACAGATTATTGTATTCCAGACTAATTTATTGGTTGGTTTGGTCTTGCAGCCAGGGATCACACTGCTCTTGATCAATCTAGATGGAAACACTACAGTTCGAGTTCTAGTTTCAAATGAACCTACTGCCAGAAACGGCCCGCTGAGTAAACAGGAACAAAGAACAAAGTTTGCTAGGATGTCTAGAGACTAAAATTGGTGGAAGAGCACGAGAAGAATACCATTTAACAGCCAAAGAGGGAGACTTACAGAGCCGGACGATGCTTCTAAACGGGAAAATACTGATGGTCAATTCATCTGGGGACATTCCTATCATGGAACCGATTTACGTTAGCATGATGGATCCAATTACTGTTTCTTCCTTTTCTATTGTGTTTGCTGAGATTCCTGGTATCGTTCTTCCTGCTTGTGCATAGTTGTGGGAAAAAGAAGAGCTGAAAAATCATTTTTAGCCCACTTTCCTAAATTTGCTTGGGAGAAGAATTGTGTTCGCTCATCCCAGAGATGTTAATGTGTTCATTTTTTCATCTGATTGTAAAGGCTTTCTGGTGTGGTTTTTGTTGCCGGTTGCAAATAATTTGAAACGTACCCATGTATTTCCTTTATAGTATTTAATTTTCATTTTCCTTTTTTTATTAAACCTATTTTCATTTAGTACTTCAGTGTTTCTTCATCTAAAAACATTCCAGCTTAAACGAAGATCTTGAGACGACCAACTCAACAAAACTGTCTGCACATCTATATGAGAACTGTTGGACAGAAAGAGACAAAGAAAAGGCAATTTCTCTATGAAATGGGTTCTCTGTGTAATCTTTCATTTTTGTGTTTCTGGCTGTTCTTAGTGGAGTCACAGAATACAACAGCTTCCGGAAATGCTACCGAAGGCACCGTTTTCATTAATGGAACGGTTGCAATTGCACAAACTGAGGAAAATTTCATTTGTGTTACTTTGGATTGGTGGCCTCCTGAAAAATGTGACTTCGCAACATGCAGCTTGGGCGATGCCTCTCTACTTAATCTAGTACGATCCCTCTTCCTCTACAAGTATTTTTCTTTTTCTAATTTTAAAATCATTTTTTTTATCTGAGTTTGAACCAGAAACAACACTTAAACATCACCTTGAATCCAATTAAAACGATTGTTAGGCTGAGGTAATATTTATCAAGCTATGAGCAAACGTACATATCTTTAATTCTTTCTTCTTTTATCTTTTTAACCCTCTCTTACGCAGGATCTTTCCAACCCAGTATTGTTAAATTCCATCAAAGGTAAGCTTTGGGAAACTAGAAAACTTAAAGGGCATGCTTGAGATTGTCACGCTTCTCATGTGTGTTTGGTAAACGCCAGTTGCAGTAAAAGTTACTGCAATTAAATCCCAAATGTTGCTAAAATTGTAAAGAATTTGTTAAAGACACAGATATAGAACCCAGCTTTAATTGTATGTATTGCAGCTCTCTCCCCTTTAACAATCAGATTGGGTGGCACCTTACAAAACAAAGTTATATACCAAAGTAAAGGCGATAACCAACCTAGTACTCCGTTTGTTAAGAATACTTCAGAAATGTTCGGTTTCTCCCAGGGTTGCTTACCTATGTCTCGATGGGATGAACTCAACATTTTCTTTAGAAAGCAGGGTAACTAGTTACTCCAAATTTTCATCACTTTCAGGTGAAATCTACTCGGTTTGATATCACTGAATTCCATTCTAAATGCAGGGCTGCTGTTTTCTTTGGATTAAATGCACTCAATGGTAAGACTATAAAATCGAAGGATTCTGCAGTGGGAGCTTGGGATTCCAGCAATGCTGAATCCCTCATTCGATACACTGTCAAGAAGGGTTACAGAATTTTAGCTTGGGAGCTTGGTAAGACTTTTAAGAACTAAAATAAGAAAAGAATAATGCTAGTAATACGAATTTTTTATACAAAGTTTAGTGTGCAAATGGCGTGATAATCATGATAATATTGGTTGTTATTTGATCCACATTATTTATTTTTGGTATTTGTATAAATTTTGTAATTTTATTAACCAATAATAATATGCAAGTTTGTATAAAAATTTTATATCCCTAACACCACTCAAAAAGAAAAATGAAAATTGAAAGCCCTGGAAACTGCAAATAAAACAGAAGGTCTCACTTGCCCAGGAAATGAGTTGTGTGGATATTTTGGAACTGGAACTAAGTTGCAGCAGATCAATATGCATCTGATGTTAATACTCTCCAGAACATTGTGCAAAAAATATGCAAATCTTTTGATGAAGAGAAGCCGCTAATCATAGATAGCTCCAGGAGGGTTCTTTGATAAAAACTGGTTCACAGAATTAATAAATAAAACATCTAAATCGCTTCAAGTTGTCTCTCACCACATATACAATCTTGGTTCAGGTACATACATACGATTGATTACATTTATTTTCAGCCAATTTATGTATCAAATTAAACATCCTTTCTTTTTGTAAAAAGGTGTTGAGCACCTTATTGACAAGATCCTAAATCCATCCTCTCTCAATAAACGGTCCGATTCCTTTAGTGGCCTTCAAAGTATTCTCAAAAGCTCTGCAACTTCAGCAGTTGCATGGGTTGGTCAAGGAGGAGGAGCATATACCAGTGGCCGCAATCTTGTCACAAATGCATTTGTCTTTAGTTTCTGGTCAGTTAATCCCTACCGGTTTCAAATTTGTGTTTTATTTTAAAAAAAAATAAATTTTGATGTGAATTCTTATGGTAAATAGGTACTTGGACCAACTTGGAATGGCATCAGCTTATGAGACCAAAACTTATTGTAGACAGTCGCTAATGTAAGTTGCTAGAACATGCTTGAACTTCCTAGGATCATACTTGTCATACAAAGGTAAGTTATGCATGCTTAATTT
>JAWDEX010202802.1:0-11415 GCA_035221805.1 Trichilia hirta
CAAGGATCAGGAGGAGAAGAAATGACCCCTTACTCAGCCATCCATACAGAAGTCGGACGCTTGCTTCTTTTTTACAATACAATAAATATACTATAACACAGTAATTCTAACATCATTTAACGTCAACTATCTTTACCTCATTTAATATAAGACATTGTTTTAACGTCTTAATATAAAAGGATAAAGTATAGAAAATATTACCTGATATATAACTTTTACATAATGAAAATCTGCAATAAACAATATTAAGTATGGATAAAATTTACAAAATTTACAGAGGACAAAATTGGGTTATGACAATTAGCTTGAACGAATTCTATATTTCGATTAACCTAATAACTTTGATATGATAAGTATCATTTGGGGTCCCTAGGTTTTCAACTTCAAAACACTACTTTGGTTAATTATATTTCAAAATTGATGACTCAACCTTATCATTGTATTAATAATATTCTATTTAAGCACACATATAGTCTTAAATACCTTGTAAATAGACTATATCAACCTTAAATTATATTCATGAGAATCACAAATGCCCATTTTTATGTTAGACCATCCTAAAATAAATTTTTTTAAAAATTTTTATACTTTTATTTCAATATCACATAGTCTACACATATTTACTAACAAGTCACCACTTACTTTAAAATTATAAAATATTTGTGAATGTCAAAATAATCAAAATACCCTTAGTTCTAAAAAATAGGTCTTACATCATTCATTTGTTATCCCTAACTTTAGGTTAGGATATCTTCTATAAGTCAAACTTAGATGAAAAATAACCAAGAATTAGATTCTCAGCAAGTATCTTTTTGCTCCATTCAATGTTAAAGACAGGCCTAGAATAAGACCTATGTCCTAAGTCTTAGCATTATTTATTTGGACCCTCTGACTTTGAGTCAAAAAATCTTTTATAAGTTAATCTTGGATAAAAAATAATTAGGAATTGAATCCTTATCAAGTACATCCTTGCTCTATTTGAAGTTAAAGGCAAGCCTAAAATGAGATCTTGGCCTTAAATCCTCACACTATTCATTTGGAAACCTAACCAAAAATTTTTATAAGTTAGTCTTGGACGAAAAATAACATAGAATCAAATCCTCGTCAAGTACCTCTTTGCTCCATTCAATACTAGAGTCAGGCTTGGAATAAGACCCTAGCCCTAAATCCTCACAAATATTCATTAGAATCCCTAACTTTAGGTTAGGGTATTTTGCTCAAAATTGGACTTCGACATGGAATAAAAAAAGCTCTTAAAGTTTCACTACCAAACATTTTGGTGTTTTATTATATCATTTGAACAACCTATACTAGACTCTTATTTTGCTGCTTAAATTATTGTACAGGTCTCAATACTATCACATCAGGATGTTTTTGATTTGATGTAAGTTACTATGTTAAGCATTAGTATACTAAGAATCAAAATGCAAATAACAGGCCATAATTCCATGCCAAACTTTTGTTGAGAGTTAAAATATGGATAACACACATTAAAGAACTTGAGTTAAAGTGGAACTATCTAAATCTCTGCTTAATTCTTAAGTTAATACAATTGTGTTAAACTCAAACTGGTTAGGGGACATTCAAACAAAAAGGCCAATAACTAAGATTAAAGCATATGCATGGATATTCAATATAAAAGATAGAAAAGATACATTTTATTGATAGCCAAAAAAAAATTTCAAAGTGGAGTATGAATGTAATTATGTTGAAAATTTAAGAATGACATGGTGTATAAATGAAAATGCAAGTGAAGTACAAGATTTTTAATGTTCATTTTGCTTCTAACTATATGATTATATGTTTCCTTTTTTACGTAAAAATTCTATAATACACATGCATCGTTCTAATAAGTGAAAGAAAAGGGTTCCACAATATTATAATTTTGAAGAAAAGTGTTATAACACTTTGTATATATAATTCCTCAAATTAGTTATTAACCAAAATTATTAGTCAGAGCCAAAAAACCACTCGATAAGTTTGTTAATCAAATATACATATATAAATGGTTAATATAACTTAAATGAAAATTTTTGTTGATGATGTTTACGTTTTTAAAATTTTAACAGGAAAGCTGCTAAAAGATAAAAAAAAAAATCAAATTCTAATGCATTAATTATGCAATTCTTTATATGGAACCAAACTAGTCTTTAATAATTATGTATAAAAAGTTGTTATTTTCAAAATTGATAATACGAATAATTTTAAAGCATACAACACTAATACTTTAGACAGTTATTGATCCACAAGAAGAAATAATTTTTATTAAAAATAAATAGATCTTTAAGAGAAAGATTAGTAAACATAGATAAATAGAGACCTATAAAGTACAACTTATTGAGAAGACAATATTTGATTTGATAAGATAGTTAAATCATTTGACTTCATCAAGAATTCGAATAAATCCTGTATATATAAATAGGTAAAAGATCATGCAATTATATTCTTGATATTATATTTATATGACATATTATTATTGTGTGATGATATATGTCTAATGTAGAGGATAAAGTTTAGGTATCTAAAACGTTTTCCACAAAAAATTTAAGTGATACAACTTATATTCTTAAGATTTAGATCCATAGAGATAAATCAAATATGATAATTAGATTATCTTAAAAGTTGTATATTGAAAAGGCACTGAAAAAATTTAGTATAAAAAACTATATAAGAAAAAATTTGCCCTTCAATCAAAATCTGTATCTTTCAAAAGATATGAGTTCAAAGATTAAAAAAGAATAACAATGAATGCATAATGTACTATATGCATCAGTTGTAGATAATTCAATGTATGCTATGTTATGTACTAGGTCTAATATAGTCTATTCAGTAAGTATTACTAGCAAATCTCAAGCAAATCAGGAAAAAAAATATTGGTTATTAGTAAAAATAATTCTTAAGTATTTAAAAAAGATTAAAAATTTAATTTTGAGTTATGAATCTCAAGAGTTGAGTATTTATGATTACTTAAATTCTAATTTCTAATCAGATGTAGATGATCGAAAATCTATATTTGATTTTATTTTTTATGCAATAGAGGTGCTATCAGTTGAAAAAATTTCAAACAAATAATAACAACCAACTCTACTATAGAATTGAATATATTGCTACTTTAAAAGTAGTTAAAAAAGTAGTTTAAATACGAAAGTTCGTAAGTGAACTTGGTATTTTTTCTAGCATAACTTATCCGATAAGTGTATTATGCGATAATATAAGTACTATTACACAAGTTAAGAAACTAAAAGCATATCAAAAATTAAAGTATATTCAGTGTAAATATCATATTTTAAGATAACTTATTGGTATTAGAGAGATTTTGATCAGGAAGATATCTTCAGCAAATAATATAGCTAACCTTCTCACTAAAGCGATGACACTAAAGTTCTAAAATAGTATCTTGAAAAGATAGGTTTAAAATACAATAGCAAATAACTTTATTATAAGTGAGAGTTTATTGGTGTAGTATACCCTAAAACTATTGTATTATCAATTTTGAATTCATTATATTAAATTATTATTGTAAAATATACTATAAACATTTATTAAAAAATTATTTTAATTCATATGTGTATGCTTCTTCTTCTGTCTAATCATACTAATAATAAAATATGTATATCAATCATCTAAGATAATTAGATTATTTAAATTATTCTTTATAGACATAATATTAATTGTGCATTAATATCTCTTTGTAAACATAATGAATGTCTTTTATGAATATTATGAGATAATATTAGTGTAAATAATATAATAGTTATATTATTAAAATATTAGTATAGAATAATAAGTAGAAAACTATTTTTTGAATATAACCAAAGTTATGGTGAATCACACATAAGTATGTTATCAATGATTCATTATCTGATTATAGTAGTAAGTTAACTACTTCTTAAACTTGAGACATTATAGTTATTAATTAGTATAGATATACATAATTTATATTGTGTATAAATGCAAAATTAATCATATCTTATAGACATAAGCTAGTTTGATTATGTGTTATTTATGTTATAAAGTAAATAATTATCAAATAAAATTCGTTGAGTCGATACAAAAGATTTCAAGATTTTGTTAGCTCCGTTTATATTTGATTTTCTAGTCAAATATTAGTAAACAGCTAAAAATAAAGTTTTTGATCAAAGAATAAATGTCATACGAAGAGTTTGTAATGACAAGCACAACATGTACTATATATAACTAAATTTAGGATTTTGACATCCATAAACTGTAATTTAGTTAGAATTAAATAAATAAAAAGAGATTATTGACAAAAAATGTATAATTAGATATAAAAAGTTTGATAAAAAAAAATTTTATTTTGATTTAGAGATTATAGTATATTGTTAGACGTTAACCATAGTTATTGAGTATTCGAATTATTCAAAATGTGCTCGGTAAGATCGATTTTAGCTCATAACTAATATTATAGTGAATCTAAGAGGTTATAACTTATAACTTATGTTCTTTTTTGCTATGAGAGAGATTAAATATTATCCATAAAAGAGTTAGTAGTCTCAAAGATAATATTAGGTCAAAAAGTATAAACAATTTGCACGTTAAATAGTTTAATAAACTTAAAAGCTTTATAAAATAATACAAATATAACTTAGAGTAAGTTACAAAATTTTATTAATATTTATATAGAAAAGTAGAATTAAAATAAACTTAGTCAAAGTTTGTTTAACTAACTTATAGACCATTTTGTAATAAAATGCTAAATAAGAGCAAAATAATCATTTTGTTTAATACTACTTGAAAGCTTCCAGAAGAAGTTTTGGACTCATTTCTCTTTTACTATATTATTAAGGACATTTTAGTAATCAAGCTAAAAATATAAATATGGGCCATTTTTTAATATTTTAGTAATAACTGATTTCTTGCACATATATATTTTGTCAAGCATAAAGAGCAACATTTAAGTTTGATTTCTTTGAAACTTTATGATTTAAAGATTTTCTTCATCAATCCCCAACTAATTATTAGCTTAATTTCAAGAAAATTATCAATAATTGTATGTTTTTAATAAAACCTAATTATCTTGTAATCACCTCATTAACACTTACAATAAGGAAAAATCTTAAACACCTTAAAAACCTTGGCGAAGTAATGTTGCAAAGAAAGGCATACCCCAATGAATAAGTGTTCTTCATTAATGGCTACATGGCCTGGCAGTAGCCTGTTAAGGACTTCAGACGGGCCTAGGACCCAAAGTTTCATGCCTTTAAAAATTTGCAAAATTATAATGGGCAATTATTTTGCCTCAACTATGGTCAAGAGGAACCAGTCAGTTTTATTTAGCCCTCAACTTTGAGCTTAGTCAATTTTAACATTTCTCTCACCATTTTTTTGAGTTGGGTAGGAGGGTCTCGTGACTCCCTATAACTCTTCTTGGTGACCCATTTATTGCCTTATTAATCAACCATTTTGCTTTTCTATAAAACAAACACATGAAACCTAACAAACAACATTTTCTATAGAAAATCTATAAACACTTTGGAAACATTAAAAATCCAAAAACTTTAAACTAAAAAAGTCTTAAGGACCCGTGTTCCTCAACACGAAAAACCCATCAACATACATAACTTCACCATACATAGAAATCCTCTAATTTTTAGAAGCCATTAAGATAAAAGGCATTTGAATTTGATTACTAAAGCAAACAAAGAATGAAAGTGTCTAAGCAAACTTTATTGTGCATATAAGAAAGTTAAAAGACTCACCAAATAGAATGTGGAAAACTAAAGAAAGAAATAGTAGAAAAAATACTTGAGAAGCAATTATTGAGAAATTTGGAGTAAGCACAAAAACTTAACCACAAAATTTTTATGAAGCAATAGAAAAAATAGGGAGAAAGATAGCATAAGTGGCTTTATTTATAAGCGAGACCTGTAGATCTGAAATGCTAAAGAAAGGAAGGGACTAGATTGCTCCACATAAATGATAGAAATAATGAATCCATTTATAACTTTTGCGGTCCTTATAAAGCCGCATGGCTTTGGGCCTCAGAACCCAAAAGATAATGTTTAGGGAATACGCAATGATAAAAAGTAACAATAGCACAATAAAATATATACTACTGACAATGGCAGCATAATGATAGTAGGAGTTAAGATAATTAGAGTTCTTTATTTTGTGTGCCAAAGACACAGTGATTAATGCCATCCTTTTAGCTGTCATCCCTTCAGTTTCTCTAACAAGCTGTCTCTATATTACATAGTCAAAACTATCTCATTTTTAACAAGAATTCTACAAGAAGCTCTAGAATTCTTGTTCAAAATTGGGGGTATTAAATGTTAAGGGTAAATCCAACAACCATTAAAAAAAAGCCATATGGCTAAGGAATACTAACCATATGGTAAAGTAAGATCCATTATTTCGAGATTCTAAAAATGAGTTACTATCAAATATTCTACAAGTGACCATTATCTTAGCATACTTAACCACGTCATGTAACATTCTGGTCTTAGAAGGTAGGAAGTAGCGTCGAGGCAAAAATGCTTGAGTAAAGAGCGATTCTTAGCAGGCTTTAACATGGTTATAAAGACAAGAGCAAGTTTCACATCAAAATAGGAAAAAAAAGGTTTCTGGTCTATATAAGTGATGTTTAAAATACTATATCAACAAAACCTTCTAGGATGAGTAGTAGTTTATTCTCAAGAAATCCACAGTTAAACACGTTTGGGAGAGAGTAATATTAAAATGGATGACCCTTTAAAAAGCTCTTATATTAATTTATTATTAAGAATAAAATTGTGAGACTCCAAATAATGGGCCAAAACAGATAATATTTTTAATAAGTATTAGACCGAGTCTTACATGTCAACATACATGACTACTTTATCATCTTTTTTCTATAGCTAGGGTTAATTTTCTTGGATTCTATGATTTAAAACATGCATGAATTTAACTTTTCCTAAATATCCTATACTTAGATCATAAATATATCAAAATATATAGCATAAAAATTAGGTTTTTACATTTATACCTTAAATCCAATCTTTAAATTAATAAAGCCAAGTTGTATAAATATACAGCCTCTTCAACATACACCACTAAATGCCTAGAAAGCTTGAGAGAAATAATTTTTTCCTGATTTTTTGGTTTTGACGTTTTTTTTACTTCCTTCGAAGAGAAAAATGATATTTTTCTTATTTTATTTATTTGATAATTATTCCTTTTTGTAACCAATTAAGATTAATACTTATGGTCCAATTATATTATACCATAATAATACATATTTGCACCAAAAGCATAACAAACATTTAACCATTAAATGTTATAACAAATGGACTAGTTAAATTTTGCCATAACTAATCAAATTAATCATTAATAAATTCATAATTATCTATTCTTTAATCATTAAATAATTAATAATTAATTTAAACTAATTAATAATTATTTAATTTAGTAATTTATAAAATTAATAATAATAATAATTACTAATTGATCCTTAAATAATTATCAAAATAATAATTATGTATATTTAATTACCATAAATTAAATAGATTTAAAATTGTCATAATTTCTTAACTCTTTAAATAATTATAAATACATATATATAACATTTGTGTGTGTGTGTGTGTGTGTGTGTGTGTACTAGCCTTCTATGAGTAATTTTCTCTCTCCCACATAGCTTCCTAAGGCATAAAAAAATTGGTGTGACCATGAAGGCTTAAAGTGGGTTAGCCGTGATTATTTTTGAAAATTTTAAAACTCAACGACTATACTTAGCATCTAATAATACAATATAGTCCCTAATTCACAATAAAATAATTATTCATCAAACCTTATTTGGATTGTACGTATTATATAGGTAAAAAAATTTTATTGCCTAATCCTAATCAAATTAAGATTCATAAAATATCAAAATTCTAAATTAGATAGTTTACAAATTATCAATTAATATATCCTGAATTTAGCCTTATAAACTCTTCGTGTGGTACTTATTTTGCTTTGATAAAAGACTTAATTTCAGATATTTATCTGTATTTGTTTAGTAAAAATACTCAATCTTATAAACGAGTCAACAGATTCCATTTTAACAATCATCCAAATACTTATAAGAACAATAAATAACCAAATTAATTTTATCATATAAGACGTGATTAGTCTTATATTATATACTATATAAACTATGAGTATCCATATAAAACTTAACTCTCATATCTTAGGTTAAAGGATCACATCGCACACTAGCATAATCTTTCGATAAATTATTGACTATATACATACCATGTGATTTATCTTTCTTTGGTTATATTAAATAAATAATTCTCTAACTATAAATCCATACTAATGCCTTTGTTACATGATTTTTATTGTTACTCTTACTAATACTATCTCATAATATTCTTAGACGGTATTCAGGATGCTTATTATGTGATACTGATGCCCAATCTATATCACTTTTATAAAAAGCAAATTTAGTAATTTTATTTAATAATTAAATAAATTATCTAAACAATTCATATATATACTTCATTATATAGCATGAATTACTAAAAAAAGTAACATACATATGTGAATAAAAAACTATTTTTTTATTTATTATATAAATATTATAAAATTTATAAGCCATAAAATTAATAACATAAATAATTTTTAAGGCATATACTAACAATCTTTCACTTGTACTAAAGTCATTTGTAGTTGTATCGTATAACCATCTTCTCAAGATGATAGTCCAGTTGCTTCTATGTCGTCACTTTAATAAATGAGTCAGCTATATTATTCGTTGAAGATATTTTTTGTATGAGTATCTCTTCAACTCTAATGAACTCTTTTAAAATATGATATTTTATTAAATATGTTTGGACTTTTGGTGTGCTCTTCGTTCTTTGGCTTATGTAATAACTCAGTATTGTCACAGAATACAGTTATTGGATAACTTATGCTTGGAACCATACCTAATTTAGATATAAACTTGCATATCTAAACAGTCTTTTTTGCAGCTTCTAAAGCAGTTATAAATTCAGCTTCAATAATAGAGTCTACTGTTATAGTTTGTTTGAAACTTTTTCAACTAATAACACCCCTATTACATACAAAAATAAATCCAAATGTAGACTTTTTACCATCTATTTCTAATTAAAAGTCAAAATCTAAATAATTTTGAATGCTCAACTCTTGACATTCATAACTCAAAATTAAATTCTTAGTCTTTCTTAAACACTTAAGGATTGTCTTAACAGCTGACTAATTTTTTTCCTTTAGATTAGCTTAATTTCTATTTATAGTACTTACAGCATATGTTATACTATGTCTGGTACAATATATTACGTCTATTAAACTACCTATAACTAAAGCATAAAGCATATTACACATTTATTGTGCATTTTTATCAATCTTTGGACTAAAATCTTTAAAAAGATTTAAACTATAATTGAAAGGTAAGTGACCTCTCTTAAAATTCTTCATATTGAACTTTTTCAATATTTTCTTTATGTACAATTTTTGCTCTTTTTTCTCTATTTTTATATATGTGAATTCTAAGAACATATGTTATTTCTCCTAAATCTTTCATCTATAAGATTCTGGATAACTAAATTTTTACCTCAGTCATCATACCTATATTGTTTTTTATTAATAATATGTCATCTACATGTAATATAACATGACTTCATGATTTTTAACCCATTTATAAATGCAAGATTTATCTAGGTTTTACATAAAGTCAAATAATTTAATTACATTATCAAATAATTTATTCTAGCTTCAAAAAGCTTCTTTCAATTTATAAATGAATCAAAATTATTTGCATACCTTATTTTTATCTACAGTAGAAACAAACCCTATAGGTTGTTATATATAAATAGTTTTTTTAAGAAACTTATTAAGAAATGTAATGTTGACATCTATTTACCAGATTTCATAATCGTAGTATACTGCAACGACTAACATAATTTGGATGGACTTAATCATGGCTACAGATAAAATAATCTAAACCTTATTTCTGAGTATATCCTATTTATAGAGGCTAATATATATCCACAAACTCATTGATTATTTTCATGTCACTTCTCTAATATTTCACGCTCCTCAGGCAAAGCATCATCATCTATTTTAAATGGAATAGGATCATCTAAGACTTAAATAAGTTTTTTAATATCGAAAACTACTTTTAAATTTCTGAGCCACTCCTTAAAGTTTAGCTCTGTCAAAATATTATTGTCCATCATTTTTAAAAAAATGTTGTTTGACTTTTTTGTATTTGTTTTATCACACTATATTGAGAAAAACTAAAAAAGAATCAAAATAGATTTTATTAGTAATATTAATTAATAAATCAAATAATTTAACTAATTAAAATTAAATAATTTGAAAATATAACTATCAAATATTTTGATGTTATTTTAATTTCTAATTTTTTAATTAACTCATACTATTTAATTTAAATTTTATACTCCTTCAATTAGGACTCAAAAGTTTCATTGAATATTTGATAATTAGTAAAAAATTAAATTTTTATTAAAACTAATCAACCTCGCATTTTAAATTTTTGGACAATTAATTCTAAGAAGTAAAAAAAAAAAAAAAAAAAATTCTTTTATATCTTGTATAAGATATAATTCATTCTTTTTGCCCTAACTACGAATTTCTGACATTTTATAGTATTGAAATTCTTAACCAGTTAAATTTAAATTATTGTATTTTCTAAAATATTATTCTTATCTTAACTTTATATTTTAGAATCTTAGTTAAGACAAAAATATATACAACCTAAAACTAAATAATTAAATTTAATTACATAAATCTATAACTTTCACATTTTAGAATTTTGAGATCTAAAATTTGTGTCAAAGAATTTTTTTATTATCTTACCATAAGAGGTAAGGATTTAATAATTTTATATAGAGAGTTTTAACACATAGTCATATATATGTTTTAAACATTTAAATAATTAAAAATGTGATTTTCAAAAGTTCACACTTATATTAAACTCTTTAATATTCATTAATATTTATTTATTAAATAAATAAATATTATTTATCAAATAAATAAATATTAAATTAAATAACCTACACACACACACACACACAAATATACATATGTATATTAGTTTAATTAAAATTGCATGTTTTAATATTTTAACAATTTTTTAATTGTTAAATTATATATAATATTTATATATTTGATTTACTTGTGTGATATTATTCTTGTCGTATAAGAATATTTGTATTTTTGTTTGAGTTAATTTTATTTTGTTGTTGAATATTTGTTTGTTTATAACTGAAATTGGTCATTCTAAATTCAAAATTATTTGACTATGTTTATCAATTAAATAATGCTAAATTATCAAATTAAGCTAACTAATTATTAATTAAACTAACTTAATGTCGTGTGTGTGTGATCACATGCATACCACAGAATGCAACGAAAATAATAATTTTATCGAGTTATGCTAATTTTGTACAA